>JAECUM010016325.1:0-16671 GCA_016617855.1 Megalonaias nervosa
GGTGAAAAATACAGTAAATCAGTCCTAATTGACTTAGTGAAGTAGTTGTGTATGACGTGTTCAGTAAATAATTCAGTTCTAATTCACTTTGTGAATTAATTGTACATGAAGCATACAATGAATAATTCAGACATAATTCACTTAACAAATCAGTTGTACATGCACAGTCCTAATTTTTTTCATTAATGAACTAGTTGTGCATGGTGAAGAGATCAGATAATAATTCAGTTTTAACTTGTTAAATGAGATAATGCTCATAATCATTAGTGCCATGATATATATGATAAAATTATACAGTAAACAGTAGTATAACAGAACGTCACACAAAGCGTTATCATCGAGTAATGCAGACTACTAACTATTATGGATACAATCTCAGTTTCATGTTTTTTGGATGTTAAATGTATGAAACGCTAAATAATTAAGTATACCACATTGGATGTTAAACATATGAAACACTAAATAATACAGTATGTCACTTTGGATGTTAAATGTGTGAAACACTAAATAATACAGTATGTCACTTTGGATGTTACATGTGTGAAACACTAAATAATAGAGTATACCACTTTGGATGTTAAATGTATGAAACAGTATGGCACTTATTGCTAATAGTTCATAACAATTAATGTTATCAATTTATGCAATAAATTTCATATCAACTAAACTAAGATTTTTTTATTTCAGGGTCGAGCCTGGTTGAGATGTGTGTTGATGGAAAAGCGGTTATCTGAATACTTAACTACAGCTATACACAACACCAAGCTGACAAGGTATTCTGAGTACTTAACTACAGCTATACACAACACTAAGCTGACAAGGTATTCTGAGTACTTAACTACAGCTCTACACAACACTAAGCTGACAAGGTATTTTGAGTACTTAACTACAGCTATACACAACACTAAGCTGGCAAGGTATTCTGAGTACTTTACAACTATACACAACACTAAGCTGACAAGGTGTTCTGAGTACTTAACTACAGCTATACACAACACTAAGCTGACAAGGTGTTCTGAGTACTTTACAGCTATACACAACACTAGGCTGACAAGGTATTCTGAGTACTTAACTACAGCTGTACACGACACTAAACTGACAAGGTATTCTGAGTACTTAACTACTAACTACAGCTATACACAACACTAAGCTGACAAGGTATTCTGAGTACTTAACTACAGCTGTACACGACACTAAACTGACAAGGTATTCTGAGTACTTAACTACAGCTATACACAACATTAAGCTGACAAGGTATTCTGAGTACTTAACTACAGCTATACACAACACTAAGCTGACAAGGTATTCTGAGTACTTAACTACAGCTATACACAACACTAAGCTGACAAGGTATTCTGAGTACTTAACTACAGCTATACACAACACTAAGCTGACAAGGTATTCTGAGTACTTAACTACAGCTATACACAACACTAAGCTGACAAGGTATTCTGAGTACTTAACTACAGCTATACACAACACTAAGCTGACAAGGTATTCTGAGTATTTAACTACAGTTATACACAACACTAAGCTGACAAGGTATTCTGAGTACTTTACAGCTATACACAACACTAGGCTGACAAGGTATTCTGAGTACTTAACTACAGCTGTACACAATACTAAGCTGACAAGGTATTCTGAGTACTTAACTACAGCTATACACAACACTAGGCTGACAAGGTATTCTGAGTACTTAACTACAGCTATACACAACACTAAGCTGACAAGGTATTCTGAGTACTTAACTACAGCTATACACAACACTAAGCTGACAAGGTATTCTGAGTATTTAACTACAGCTATACAAAACACTAAGCTGACAAGGTATTCTGAGTACTTTACAGCTATACACAACATTAGGCTGACAAGGTATTCTGAGTGCTTAACTACAGCTATACACAACACTAAGCTGACAAGGTATTTTGAGTACTTTACAGCTATACACAACACTAGGCTGACAAGGTATTCTGAGTACTTAACTACAGCTCTGCACAACACTAAGCTGACAAGGTATTTTGAGTACTTAACTACAGCTATACATAACACTAAGCTGACAAGGTATTCTGAGTACTTAACTACAGCTGTACACAAAACCAGGTTGACAAGGTATTCTGAGCACTTAACTAACACAGATAAATAACACTAGTAATCTCAGTGCTTAACTACAGCCATACACAACACCAGGCTGACATGATAATCAGAATACTTAACTACACACATAAATAACACCAGGCTGACATGATAATCAGAGTACTTAACTACACACATAAATAACACCAGGCTGACATGATTATCAGAGTACTTAACTACACACATAAATAACACCAGGTTGACAGGGTAATTTGAGTGCTTAATTACAGCCATACACAACACCAGGCTGACAAGGTAATCTGAGTAATTACAGCCATACAGTTGATAAGGTAACAGGCAGTTATTGTATCATAAAATTCAATTAATGGTTTGTACACTTGTTTCATCTAATACAATCTCACAGTTCATTTATAATTTACTATTTATTGTTGAGAATCTGAAAATCATCTATAGTTAAATTCTTTATTTTTATTGACAATGCTATATAGCAGTGAAATAAAAATTTTCTCATGAGGTATACAACACGTACCATCGGAACAGTTTAATAAATACATGTGAGATAACTAGTAAGCTATAAAATCAGAGCAGTTTAATAAATACTCATGTAGGTACACAACAGACTATAACATCAGTGCAGTTTATTAAATACTCATGAGGTATACAATAGACTGTAACATCAGAGCAGTTTATTAAATACGCATGAGGTATACAATAGACTGTAACATCAGAGCAGTTTATTAAATACGCATGAGGTATACAATAGACTGTAACATCAGAGCAGTTTATTAAATACTCATGAGGTATACAATAGACTGTACCATCAGGGCAGTTATTAAATACTCATGAGGTATAGAATAGACTGTAACATCAGACAGTTTATTAAATACTCATGAGGTATACAATGGACTGTAACATCAGACAGTTTATTAAATACTCATGAGCTAGCCTAAGTGGTTAGAGTGTCCATCTTGGATGCAGGAGGTCATGGGTTTGAACCGTGGCAGAGTCATACCAAAGACTTATAAAAATGGTACCAGCAGCTACCTCACTTGGTGCTCAACATTAAGAGGTTAGTGTTAGGACTGGTCGGCCTGGTGTCAGGATAACGTGACTGGGTGGGTCATGATCTTACATGTCTGTGGCATGATTACATCACTGTAAACTGCCACACTGCAGACAATGTAGCGATATGACTGAAAATTTTTTAAAGCTACATTAAAAATCCAAATCACAAACACACACGCACACACTCACGCTCATGAGGTATATAGAAATTGGAGCAGTGTAATAAATAGGATTTACCAAAGAACATAAAACTTGCATTTTCTGGCACTTATGAATTTGGTGATCTTATGTCATGTCACAAGTATGTATAATTCTCTTCTTTTCATTCTAGGAAGTACTATTGGGATGGTGCCATAATGTTGTCTGAGGATGTAGCAATTCTCTTTGCTGAGCTTCTGGGACTGAATGCAATTGACTTCAGGTTTGTATGCTGTTCAGTACATTCTATTATGAAGGCTGTAAAAAGTAGGGCAGAGTATTGATTATTGTAGTGTATTTTGATAATGCTTGATTATCTTCTGAACATGACTGTCAAGTTTATGATTCTGTCTTTATGGTGTAACTATGCAAGTTTTTATGATCTACATTTATCTTTCCTATTTAAGAGGTTTTATGTTGTTGTTGTTGTTGTTGTTGTTGTTGTGGGGCTTAACGCCATTTTTCAGCACACGATAGGCTATACATGGCGGCCAGTATTAATGGTGGAGGAAGAAACCGGGAAATCTGCGGAAAGAACCATCGACCCACGAGAAGCTACTGGCAAGCTTTCTCACACATCCACATTCGCCGAATCTTAGACTCGAACCCACGCAGACAGAGGTGAGATGGCAGTGATCCGTAACGAAGAGCGCTTTAGACCACTCGGCCACTCGGGGCCCCAGGTTTTATGCACCTGCCTTAAGGAATAGCAGATATGTTATGATGTATCTACATCAATGGGTCAGAGGTAAATGTCATTGTGACAGGATTATGTTATTATGTCTGTGCATCCATAGGTCAAAGGTAAAGGTCAGTGTGACAGGATTATATCATGATGTCTGTGCATCCATAGGTTAAAGGTAAAGGTCAGTGTGACAGGATTTTGTTATGATGTCTGTGCATCCATAGGTCAAAGGTAAAGGTCAGTGTGACAGGATTATATTATGATGTCTGTGCATCCATAGGTCAAAGGTAAGGTCAGCGTGACAGGATTATGTTACGATGTCTCAACATCCATTTCTTTACAGTTTTATTTCCACATAATAACTCTCGTTTTCTACGAATTAGTTATCAAACTGTGTGGAAGGCTTGTACTTGGGAAAGGTTTCTGTTGATTTCCAAGTCAAAAGGTCAGAGGTCATAGGTAAAAGTCAGTGTGACTGGAAGAAGAATACAATTGGTTTGCACACAATAATATTAGTTCTATGTCACATACTGGTACCAAAGTTTGTAGATAGCTTGCATGGTTGTGTCGCATATTGGTACCAGACTTTGCAGATGGCTTGCATAGTTCTATGTCACATAGTGGTACCAAACTTTGTAGATAGCTGCATAGTTCTATGTCACATAGTGGTACCAAACTTTGTAGATAGCTGCATAGTTCTATGTCACATAGTGGTACCAAACTTTGTAGATAGCTGCATAGTCCTATGTCACATAGTGGTACCAAACTTTGTAGATAGCTGTATAGTTCTATGTCACATAGTGGTACCAAACTTTGTAGACAGCTTGCATAGTTCTATGTCACATAGTGGTACCAAACTTTGTAGAAAGCTGCATAGTTCTATGTCACATAGTGGTACCAAACTTTGTAGATAGCTGCATAGTTCTTTGTCACATAGTGGTACCAAACTTTGTAGATAGTTGCATAGTTATATGTCACATAGTGGTACCAAACTTTGTAGATAACTGCATAGTTCTATGTCACATAGTGGTACCAAACTTTGTAGATAGCTGCATAGTTCTATGTCACATAGTGGTACCAGACTTTGCAGATGGCTTGCATAGTTCTATGTCACATAGTGGTACCAAACTTTGTAGATAGCTGCATAGTTCTATGTCACATACTGGTACCAAACTTTGTAGACAGCTTGCAGATGGATTAGGAAATAGCCCATAAATTTGGGATGAGGAAGCCAATAGTCAAAGTCACTGTGAATAAAGTTGAAAAATAGTTATAAGAACATTGGTTCAACATGACACCTGGGTCGAACTTTGTGGATGGCAGGATGAACCCTTTGCGTTTAAGGAACGGAATAGGCCTATTGATTTTGGATTAAAAAGATGCCAGAGGTCAAGGTCATTGTGACACAAAGAACATCTGTGTTTGCAGAATAACAGAGTAAGTTCCTTGGCCAGTTTTCATTAATGGTTTGCACTTAACGTAATAAAAAATATATTGTAAGGTCTGAAGGCTAGAGGGGACAGTCATGGTAAGTTTAATGAGAAAAATATGATTTCTGCATAGTAAGTTTAGTGGAAGGCTGTGCACAATGACCAGAGTACCCACTCACTGAGACTCATTGACCAGTAATTATCTCCAGAATCCATCATGCCCTACAAGTCCCAGCATCAAGGACTGTTAGACATGGAGCAGTTGTATTGATGCTTTCACAGTTGCCATTACATAATATGCCATTTACATTTACTCATGCTTTCACAGTTGCCATTATGTAAGATGCCATTTAAAACTTATAATGCTTTTACAGTTGCCATTATGTACTGTGCCATTTACAATTACTCATGTTTTCACAGCTGCCATTACATAAGATGCCATTTACAATTACTCATGCTTTTACAGTTCCCGTTATGTAAGATGCCATTTAAAATTACTCATACTTTCACAGTTGCCATTATGTAATATGCCATTTACAATTACTCATGCTTTTACAGTTGCCCTTATGTTATATGCCATTTATAATTACTCATGCTTTCACAGTTGCTGTTATATGTTTCATTTACAATTACTCGTGCTTTCACAGTTGCCATTATATAATGTTTCATTTACAGTTGCTCTTCCTTCCACAGTTGCCATTATATAAGATGCTTTTAATTTAGTGCATTGCATACTATGTATCATTCAGCGAACCATTTTTGTTTTCACAAAGTAATGGGGTTAGAATTATAATAAAAACAATAATATATGTGAAAATGACAACTTGGCTAAACTATCTTCTGACTAGAATTCATTTCTTTGCCATATATTTTCAAAACATTTTTCTACCACAAGTTTTAATTGTCTCTAAATGTGGACATTTCGTTTTTGAATTTGTTTCTTTATATTCCTGGAAGGACGAGAGTAATATAAAAAGGTAAATCAGTCACCAAGGCTCCTTGATAAAATGTGCATGCTTAAGAAACCATTCAAAATAAATGATAGTTTCTGATTTTTTATCCTAGTACATATTGTAAGTAAAATCATCATTTAATTCGCTTTCAGATTCAGATGTTTCTGTTTTTATTCCCCTGACAGATTCTGTTTAAAGGGAGATGACCCTGATCTGTCCATACCAATGGTGGTTGACTATTCACCCTACTTGAAGTTTCAACAAAGGTTAGATGGGTTTTATGGTCCTAAGCAAGAAAATTAATGAGAAATTCTGTTGGTAAAAATGAAGTTCCAATAGTCAGCATAAAAGTTTCCTTACACCTGAGTGAATCGATGAACAGCTTTGGTTGAAAAT
Organism: Megalonaias nervosa; assembly: GCA_016617855.1. NCBI lineage: Eukaryota > Metazoa > Mollusca > Bivalvia > Unionida > Unionidae > Megalonaias > Megalonaias nervosa. The sequence goes on from JAECUM010016325.1 coordinate 6,822, forward strand.
TTGATGCTTAGTATATATCTGTGCATGCATGTGTACATGCATGCATGCATACATACATACATACATACATAATACATACATACATACATACATACATACAATGGATATGTTACAAATTTTGAAGTGAACTTTAAATTGTCATGCTGCAAGTTTTATATACAGATGAGCTTGCATTTTTAACCAGTCTTGACATGCATACACACAAAACAACCAGTTTTTTATGATAGGTTTGAATAATGAACATAAATGACTGGTTGTTAGCTCTGCATGTTGGACATTTGACATTGGCTAGCTGTAATTATTCCATTAATTTATTTGGTAATTATATTTTCATACTTTTACACCAGACAGTTTCGAAGTATAAGACTTGTGAAAGCCCTTCTCCAGATCTCAAGACTTGTTAATATTTGATAGTTGAATGATTGCCCTGGACTCTTGAATGATCTTAGTACAGGTAAAACCCGTTATAACGTGATTCTGCTTATAATGCGATGGCAGCATGGCTTCCATTTTTTAATTTAAGGTGACCTCTCTTTTTAACGTCCTAAATACATGCTCTTGGAAAAGATGATTATTTGTATCCATTGCAGATTTTTAATCCCAACACTGTGTTTAAATTTGCCTTAACTTTACTGTGCACCATTTCCACTGTCATACTGGCATGTATACAATTCAGAACTGAAGTATATTTAATGTCTGATGAAACCTGGCAAACAAAACAAACAATATATGATCAGGAAGTTAGTTGAAATTTCAATGCACATTTTCTGTGGGGAAGTTTTTCGCAAAATTTGTTAATGTGATCCTGCTTATATCATAGCTACCAACTGTCCCGTTTTTTCTGTATTTGTCCCATATTTTGGACCTGAATACGGGTGTAGGTTTTTTTTGGCAAAAAATACATTTTTTTAATAAAAAAAAATAATAAAAAATTTCCTTGCAATTCTAGTTTAGAACGGGCACTCTGTTCCATTCTGATAGAAATCTATCACATGTATATAGAAATACAGTTCTACAATATGATTGGTTCATTCGAAATCGAGGCTACCATGCCTGTCATTATCCACCATATTGGATTTCGCTAACAGTTACCGCTACCACTGTGTCTCATCTTCGTAATATTCAACTTCTAATCATGTTGAATAGGAAAGCAGAATATTCAGAATTTTCACCAGAAAAGACAAGAAAACAGAACTGAAAGGACAATTGTGCCATCTTGTTTAGATTTGTGAAATCATCTAGTAAAGGAGAAGATTTTACGTTTTGGAAATTGTGTAATGTGATTTCGCTATTGGGCATGGAGGCGCACATGAAATACAAGAGCACGAAAAAGCTAATAAACATCAGCTTGCTGCTTCATCACACACAACTCAGCCTGAACTTGGATGTATATAAATACCAGGGAGAACCTTGATGTAATTCGATTGAAATTCGGTTTATTAAATTTCTTTTAGAAATGAACCTTCCTCTTTCAGTTACTAGTGTTGCTGGCGATTTATTTTGCACGCGTTTTCCAGACGCTAAAATTGCAAAGGATTACTTGTATGCTAGAATGAAAACAGTTCAGTAAGAAAATCACACAGAATTGAGATTATCAATGACAGTTAGTACATTGGAATCAATAATAATTGAAAAAATAAACAAGGTGTGGAAAAGGCTCCTATAAACAGCCTGTGTCTGAGTGTGTTGCACTCTTGCACCTTTTGAATGGGCACCCAGATGGAACAGGGTGCCTGTCCAGAAGGTGCAAGTGTGCAACACATGCATCTTTGACATTAAATAATTATGTAAGGCACTGTCCTACCTTACTGATGGTTGTATATGTTGTAAGTAGTTACATATGCATTAAAATTTTAAAATCAGTTTTTGGTCCTGAAAATCAGTATTTTTGTCATAAGCAATCAGTATTTTTGTACTTGGGGGTTGGCAGCTATGTGTTATTCTTTGGACCCCGAGCATCACGTTATAGCAGGTTTTACCTGTACTATCATCAGTCACATGGACCTTGTGATGAGTGACTGTGTTCAAAATCTGAAAATAATATACAAATAATATACAAGCATTATAGTCATTATAGTATATAGATGTATTCTAGATGCAAATTGAAAAGATTGGAATAAAGCAAATGTTTATTATCACCCACGGAATACTAATTTTGGAACTAGTTCACCATCAGATTTGACTCTGTTTGCTTAGGAAGATTTTTGTTTCTGTGAGGTCATACATATGTTAATTGTTAACAAACTATACATTTAAAAAAGTAACAAAAGCATGAAATTATATCGTTGCTCAAGATTTTGATACTAAATGTTAGGAAAGAAAATATATCTTTAAATAATATAAACATTGGAAAGGAAATAAGGTAATAGAATGAATAGATAAGGTAATAAAATGAATAAAGTAATAAAATAAATAGATAAGGTAATAAAGTGAATAGATAAGGTAATAAAGTGAATAGATAAGGTAACAAAATGAATAGATAAGGTAATGAAATGAATAGATAAGGTAATGAAATGAATAGATAAGGTAATAGAATGAATAAAGTAATAAAATAAATAGATAAGGTAATAAAGTGAATAGATAAGGTAATAAAATGAATAGATAAGGTAATAAAATGAACAGATAAGGTAGTAGAATGAATAGATAAATTAATAGAATGAATAAAGTAATAAAATCAATAAAGGAATAAAATGAATAGATAAGGTAATAATATGAATAGATATGGTGATACAATGAATAAAGTAAGAAGTTGAATAGATAAGGTAATAAAACAAATAGATAAGGTAATATAATGAATAGATGAGGTAATAAAATGAATAAAGTAACAAAATGAATAGATAAGATAATAGAATGAATAGATAATAAATCTGAAGCAGCAGTAAATTTGAGACAGAAATCTACATGTTTCCAGTACTTGAAGAATATGAGTTTCTTAATATTGATAATGATAAATTTTAGCATATTGCTAAGACTCTTGGTCATAGAAAGAAGTGAAACCAAAAAGTTTAATAAAATCAACAGAAAAAAGTATAGAATGTTTTGAATGAATTCCAGCAGTCTTGAATGCCCAGATATACCAGTAGTCTTGAATGCCCAGATATACCAGTAGTCTTGAATGCCCAGATATACCAGTAGTCTTGAATGCCCAGATATACCAGTAGTCTTGAATGCCCAGACATACCAGTAGTCTTGAATGTCCTGATTTACCATAGTCTTGACTGTCTGAAATGCCAATAGTCTTGAATGTCCTGATGTACTAATGATGTAATCCAGAATTTCTGCCCTGGATACGTTCCTGATCACATTAACATTAGGAATATAAGCTCTACTACCTCCCAAATCCTTCCCTTGTAAAGACAAAAATTCTTCTTGTCTGTCTATAATATATAAAGGGCAATAGGTCTTTCCAATTGCCTCTCCTTTCCACCTACAGGTGGCACTAGTTCAAGCTTTCGCTTGTGAACTGACAAGACTTTGTTCTCTTTTTCTCCCAAAACCATGTGGATATTTAAAGGATTGTTCTACAGATGGTAAACATTATGTTTTAAAATTTTGCCCATAATTATGTGAATTTTTGTCACCTATGAGGGATTAGTTTCTGCATTCTCGGACTGCATGGCTTTAGACAGCTACATTATATTAGAACGAGATGAAGTTTGTGTTTGCACACAGTCTGTTTATTTATCGCCTTGGTATAGCGGGTTTCTGTGATGTTTTTAATGCTGTTAAACTATGGATTTCTCTATTTCTTTCTCTCTCTTACATTTTTGTTTCAGAATCAACCATGATGACTAAGTATGCTAAATGCAAGATTATTATATGCTCATTTTTTTCTCCGTTAACTTTACATTGTCAGATTTGTACAATATTTTACGATATTGCACACCTTCATATTGCACTTACGTGCAAGACACACGTGCCCAACAGTGTATTAGGAACTACTTTGTAAACAAATCATGTACACTCGTGTAGTAGATGCTTTACATTTTGGTTGATTAAATTTGTTTCTGAATGAACTAAAGCAGATGTTTCATGGACTGCCACATATCAGCAGCTTTGGCACATTCCGCGTTAACTTTTTTGATACAATGTTTCAGATTTAGGCTAGCTAAGATGCCAGACAGGGTCCCTACAAATAACATGCAAGTTATAAGACATAAACTGTCTTCTTTAGCTGGTAATAAAAAAAATGGCAAAAATATACTTACAATTTTACATCCTGAATTTTCTCAAAATGTACTTTCTTAGTTCTGCAAATCCGAATTACATGAGCCATGTCATGGGTTCTCAAGGTTGATCACACAGTTCGAAATTGTACTGTAATTTTGAGTATATTCCAAGGGCAATTACATTCTCCATACTGCACTCAAAATGAAATAAACATTAAATTCCACAGCGTCTTTTCCATAATTGCAATTGAAAGACTTCATATTTTTCCCACATTATGATCTGAATCATTCAGTGACAGAACAGAAACACGCATGCCAATGTCAACACACTTCAGCCTCGCTGCTTCAATACGATGTATTTCATGTAGAACTGGCACAGACACTGCTGGAATCCGATGTAAGTTACTTCATGTCGATAAATCCAGACCATAATCACGAAATTGTGTCAAATCGACAAAAATACCAATATGTATTCATTCCAGATCAAATGAAAAAGTTGTTGCAATGCGCATTCATTCACAATATGACTCCAAATTTCAATTTTAAGTAGACCAAATGCCATTTTCTTTTGAAACTTACGTCTAGCGCGCGACCAACTTCAAATCTGTCTGGGCGGAGTTACGTGCGCATTGATAGTGTTGTTGTGTAATGATGCATCTATGCTTGTGTATTTAGTTTGGATTACGGCATACATTCAGTTACTTTGTTTCTTGTAGTGTATTTTTATTTACATATTTAAGCCTTGGGTAGAATAAGAAAATGAGCATATATAAAAAGGTTACTGCATTTGTATGGGAAAATATGAACTCGTTTTGTTGGATGGATATACTGCACTCCCAAGGTCGTGCAGTATAGCCATCTGAAAAACTCGTTCATATTTTCCCATACAAATGCAGTAACCTATAAATGAAAGCTAGTGAGAGGACTCATGATGCGCATCTCAGATATACAAAGTGTACTTTGTCAACTACAAGCAGCATGTGCACCATTTGGTTGCAGAATACATGGTTGACAGTTCTAAGAAAAACTGCAAGAAACTGGGAATGATGTAGGATATGAAAGGACTGCCAGTACTGATGTTTTGAGGGGCCCCAAGTGGCCTGAACTAGCTGCCTTTACTGATCATTGCCATGTCTCTTCTGTCCGCATGGGTTTGAGTCTTGGGCTTGGCCAGTGTGAGAAAGCTGCCAGTAGCTTCCCATGGGTAATTGGTTCTTACTGAATTTTCCTGGGTTCTTCTTCCACCATTTATACTGGCCACTATATATAGCTTATATTGCTCTGTGCAATGGCATTAAACCCAACAGACAAAATCAAAGAACCATACCACTCAGCCATCAGGCTGTTGAATCATACCATTTATTGACTGTATGGCTTCTATTACATATCAATCTATGCCTCATCAAATAGAGCCCTATAACATTCACACTGCAGGTAATCAGATTAATAGATCTGTCGGTCCACCTGGCGTTATTATTTTTCTGGCAGTACAGCTGTGTAGACTGATGTCCTGATACAGAATGTTATGATTTCAAAAAGCCTTCCATACTGATTTGACAGCTACATTGTGTGGATATGGTTGGCCATCTACTCATGACTTACCGTCTTGGATGGTGCCATGACAGTTTTTGAGACAAAGGCCACTTCTTGTCTACACCTTTAGAAATGTGCTATCGTCATATACATCTTGATCCCATCCAAGACTGCTAGCACACTGAGTATGGAGAATAACTTGATGATAGTTCATGTTCAGATCCCACCATAGAGCAGACTGAATATAGCTTTAGGGTTGCAGTAGAAGAATTTATAGGTGTTGCCAAACTCGAAATGTCTGCCACCTTCCCTCCTCTACATTGGCATACAGGACAAAGTCTGTTTGTTTTGATGACAAAGAAGTCAGTCCTTCCTTCTGTCTTTCCCTGCAATCAGGAAAAAAGATTTATTGCCTAGTCCATCTACTAAGATCAGTGACCCATGCAATTCCAAAGCCTTTTTATTTCTGAGACTCATCTTTCAGCATATCTTCTTGCAATCTCCTTGTATAATACCCATTCTGATGCCTTCTTCACTGATCTCACAGCATTAGACAAGAACTATGCTGTGGTTAAGCTGACTTTTCTTCTATGTTTGATAAAGACAGCACAACTCTTTGAAGCCTGTTAAAGTGGCCATGTCTTCATTATGGGATTTGGCATCACTGGCAATTTTTTCCTGCCTTATAGTCAAGGCCAGCAATGCACATTTTGCCACTGACCCTGTGAACCTTGCTTTGGATCACCTTTGCTTTTAGATGGCAAGATAGAGGAATTGTGGGGGCAGGCAGTCCAAGATCTGGCACTCCATCTCATTGTGCAACAGTGATCACCTTATACATTTCTGATGTAACCTCAATGATCTAATGACCAGATACAAGGAGATGCAGGGTCAATCACTGTTCAACCCAGAAACCATTTGTGATCCCAATCCTAAGCAAAAAGACAAATTTGTAATCAGTTTCAGTGTAAGTTGTATCTACTACCACACCTCTGCTCTTTTGTCATTGACTTTATTTACTACCACACCTCTGCTCTTTTGTCATTGACTTTATCTACTACCACACCTCTGCTCTTTTATCATTGACTTTATCTACTACCACACCTCTGCTCTTTTGTCATTGACTTTATCTACTACCACACCTCTGCTCTTTTGTTATGGACTTTACCTACTACCACACCTCTGCTCTTTTGTCATGGACTTTATCTACTACCACACCTCTGCTCTTTTGTTATGGACTTTACCTACTACCACACCTCTGCTCTTTTGTCATGGACTTTATCTACTACCACACCTCTGCTCTTTTGTTATGGACTTTACCTACTACCACACCTCTGCTCTTTTGTCATGGACTTTATCTACTACCACACCTCTGCTCTTTTGTTATGGACTTTACCTACTACCACACCTCTGCTCTTTTGTCATGGACTTTATCTACTACCACACCTCTGCTCTTTTGTCGTTGACTTTATCTACTACCACACCTCTGCTCTTTTGTCATGGACTTTATCTACTACCACACCTCTGCTCTTTTGTCATGGACTTTATCTACTACCACACCTCTGCTCTTTTGTCATGGACTTTACTACCACACCTCTGCTCTTTTGTCATTGACTTTATCTACTACCACACCTCTGCTCTTTTGTCATTGACTTTATCTACTACCACACCTCTGCTCTTTTGTCATTGACTTTATCTGAATCAGCCTGAGTTTAAAGCTCCTCTTTCTTCCAGTTCAACCTTGGAATGAGGGCATAACCCCACAAACCTTGGAATGAGGTCATAACCCCACAAACCTTGGAATGAGGGCATAACCCCACAAACCTTGGAATGAGAGCATAACCCCACACACCTTGGAATGAGGGCATAACCCCACAAACCTTGGAATGAGGGCATAACCCCACAAACCTTGGAATGAGGGCATAACCCCACAAACCTTGGAATGAGGGCATAACCCTTGGAATGAGGGCATAACCCCACAAACCTTGGAATGAGGGTATAACCCCACAAACCTTGGAATGAGGGCATAACCCCACAAACCTTGGAGTGAGGGCATAACCCCACAAACCTTTGCACCATGGCTGAAGTGGGTAATATGCATGGCATACTCCGACATATCACTAGAACAGAGTCTCCTGATGAAGATCACTACTCATGAGAAAAGAGTAATATCTGAGCCTTACTTTGACAATCATATCTCTATCAAAGATATTGTTGACACCATTGTTTGCCTTGCACAGTCAATCTTCTAGAATTGTGTCTGTGAATTAACTCCCTGTGACAAACACTGGGTCAGGTAGACTCAGTAGTACAAGCAGCTACCAGACCCGGTTGATACCAGCATAACCTCCAGACAAGCTCCCTGTGCAGCTTTTACTTTATGTGGTAAAAAGGTCTCATTATTTCTTTATTCTAAACAAAATCAATGTCACCTTCTGTTGCACTGCTTGCAAATAGGAGAGTGGGTTAACCCTCATATGGGGAATCAAATATTCTCCCCTCAGAGATTACCTGGGCTATAGGTTTGGATGTTCAACATTACGTCTGTCTGTTGCCTATTCTCCTAACATTAATGTGATTGGGGAATGTATTTAAAGCAGTAAGTACATTTTTTAGTAAATTAAGTTTCCCCGAGACTACTTACCTGATCATATTACTTCAATACCTTCCCATCCTTCCAACAAAAAAATTTGCTGTCTTTAAGTTCACAATAATTCATATATAATGTGTTAATCCAGTCAATGAGCACTTTTGTAATTCCAATTAATAATTTAAATAAATAATTCCTCTTAAGCTATATCTGAATACAGCTGCAAACTTTGATCATAGGTTCCCATAAGCTGAAATGAAACAGGAATTAATCAAGCCCTATATATGCAAGTCCCCACTTAACCTAAGATGCAATAGAATGTTCTGGAAATTTCCATGGAAAATTCCACTAACTCACTAATTTCCATGGAAAATTCCACTAACTCATATATAAAGTTAGACCTTGAACTTAAATTCTAATTAACATCTTGTTTGCTACATCAATGTTGACAAAAGTCAGGTATGCATAAACTCCCTTACAATCTTCAACCAAGGACAAAAGTTAAGCATACAGTATTGGTATACATAACAATATATAACAATACATTATCATGTTTTATTTGTCTGATGATATATATGAATGTTTATATTTTCTAGCCAGGAGAGTCTCATTCATGATGAGGAAGAGTTACGTGCCCTGAGTATGAAGTCCAGTATTGACAGCAGAGTTTGCACTGGAATGGCAGATGAAGAGCTAGGTTATGTACAGAAATACAGGCTCTTGGATGAGAAGTACAGAAATGCATGTGAACAAAAGGTGAAAAAAATGAATTGGATTATTTCTTTCATTGAAAAGAAAATGACCTGGTGATTAAGAATGGGGTATTTGGCCCATCAAGTATGGTTGCTCAGTGTGTAGCATTCCAGTCTAACAATCAGTGGGTTGTGTTTTCAGATCTTGCCTGTGTCAGTCAGGGTTGGATGTTGTCTTACATCTCTGTGCAGTTGTGTTGCTTTTAAATAGTATTTAATGTGCTTATTTGAACTGTTCATAAATTTGCATGGTAACTATTTTGGTTGGAAGTAATGACTTAAAGAGTACAAAATAAAATTGGTAACAAATAGTTTCTGAAATGCTAAACAGTACCTCCCCTACTAGACATTTTTGTAAACATCAGTTATAGAGTGATTGCTCACAATGTGCAAATCATATTTAAAATTAAAAAGTAACATTGATAGTATATACATGTGCCAAAGAGACTTTCATTTTGATAAATTAGTTACAAAATTTTAGTCTCTACCAACTGGTTAGAATATTTTGTGCAGTTCTACTGTGCAGTATGGGTAGTGCAGTGTTTTGTTATTTATAATGGCATTACTGTTTTGAGTCATTAATACTGGGATTGCTGTGTTGAGTCATTAATACTGGCATTACTGTGTTGAGTCATTAATACTGGCATTAATATGTGAAGTCATTAATACTAGCATTACTATGTTGAGTCATTAATACTGGCATTTCTGTGTTAAGTTATTAATACTGGCATTATTGAGTCATTAATACTGGCATTAATGTGTTTAGTCATTAATACTGGCATTACTGTTTTGAGTCATTAATACTG
>JAECUM010016326.1:0-14739 GCA_016617855.1 Megalonaias nervosa
GGGAGGGGGGGGGGGTCGTAGAGCGACCTTCGAACTTTTTAATATTAATTAATCTCTTTTTAGACCCCTATTAATATGTTTTATAAAATGTTAAGAAAGAAGTGAAAACAAACAAAATATTAAAGATTACAGTATGTGTCTTCCTCCTAACCAATACATGGACGTACAATTTTGACAGGCTATTGCGGCGTTGTAACATTGAAATTGTGAACACTCTATTAAGATCCCATGGAAAATGTGCACCTAACCGTTACGTAGACCCAGGTTCTTATATGCTATTTAGTGCAAGTTTAATTTGTTCTCTCTCTCTCTCCCTCTCTCTCTCTCTCTCTCTCTCTCTCTCTCTCTCTCTCCACGGACTTACCCATATTATCTCCCTTATGCACGAGAGAGAGAGAGAGAGAGAGAGAGAGAGAGAGAGAGAGAGAGAGAGAGAGAGAGAAAACAGAGACGATTTCAATAAAATTGTGTACTATGTTTAATTCATTATAATGACGGGGATGATTTTTTATCGTTATTTTATTACATGGCTAATGATTAATCAGTGGAAATTCGTCACAGATTTAGAGAATATAGAAGCTATATCTAGCCTACTTCCGAATCAGTACCTTCTTCTTCTTTCTTCTTCTTCTTATTTATTATTATTATAACGCCACAATAATACTTCGTCAAAGGAAGCCTAAGATTAAACTAAGAAGTCATGAAATCGCTTCCTTAACTGTATCTGTTTCTTGACTTGTATTAGTTTTATTTATCCTGTGCATGAGTGATGTTCCCTTCATTGATATTCTAAGACTAACTGGATCGAGAGTGAAATGTACACGAATTATTCGGTGTCTTTCAATACGGCAACATTTTCCCATGTTGTTTATATAATTACAGACAGGACCAGAGATAAATGAAGATTATGTTATTTCTCTAAACTTTCATAACCTTATTATTCTTGATAGCATGGTTTAACCACCTTTTCATATTTATTCATATTGCAGGCAATGTGTAAAATAGATGATATATTTAAAAAAATGCAAGATGGGGGGAAGTCGAAAACAATATCTTAAACTGTATCAGTCTTCTAGTCATGATCCTGGTAACGCGCATGCTGAATTTCTTTTGCAGCTTAAGAAGAGTGAAGTTAGACCAGCGAAAACTGAGGGAAAATCAAAGCGCACTTGTTGATATGTCAAAGGTAATGGTTACCTCCTGTTTTATATCTGTATAATATAAAGTTCGGTTTTTACAGTATTCGCTATGTATCCATGTTAAAAATCCTTACTTTAATGACATGGAATATTTATTTCACATCCGGAATTAAAATATATTAAGTTTAGCGGCCGCAGAATGCTCCCATCTTCCGTATAGATCTTCAAGTTTCAGCGAAGGGCGTGGAGTGGTGAAAGATATGAACATTAGATTTCATTGTTAGCTTGGACGCACAATCTGTGTTAGAGAAAATAATCTGAAAAAAAAAGGTTTATTTTCTTTTAAAACTTGTCCATGAAACAGGATTCTGCGAATGGAAATTTTCCAACCGTTCTTGCATCATAGCAGGAGTACTTATTGGAACATTATCGACTATTTATGTGTTAACCAAATGGACCGATAACAATCAAATTCTTGAACATCGTCATTTTAGTTTCCATTTTTTGAAGTATTTAAGAATCTACAGTTTAATTGACACCAGTGGTAATAATGACAATCAATATTTGCTATCGAAGTAAACATTCTTAACTTTGTTCCTTCTAACGACTTGTGTGCATGTAGATACCTTTGATCGGTTCTACAGTCCCTATCTTTCCCTGTGTTCCTGCGGTGTTACAAAATATAACAAAGTACGCCCCTTGTTTTAAGCATTCTTTAGGAATTGAAATTGAATCCAAATATAGTATATATTCAAGAGAGCTTACTATTGATTTTTATATAGGGTTTCAAATCAGTGCTTTCTTCATCATCTCTAAAAACTTAACTGTGTGTTTGTGTGGTATTTTCAATCTGTCTACCTCTGAATAGCACTTTTGTGTGGCTTCTTAGTTTCGTGGTGAATGCTTTTTTATTTCCATTGTTACTGTGTCTGTACATATACCATAGAATTTCTCACCTTCCTGTATGTGGATGAAAGTTCTTTTTAGTGTAGAATACCGAAGGATATTATCTCTTTTCCTTCTCACTTTGCTACAGGTGTATAATCATATCTTTATCTCTGATCTTATTATTATTGTTTTTTATTGCATGTTTTATATATGTTCACGGTGCAAAATGCCTGACAAAACTCCCTGATTTTCATCATCACTTGAAACTTTGTTTCACAATACTCAGAATAAATATTAATTTTAGTACATTTGCATTCTGAAACGAGTAACTGTTGAAGTACCAAAACAGGCCGTTTTGCTCTGATCGACGTGTACAGATTCTGTAGTCCATTTTCCTGTGCAAAAAGTAAGAAAAGCCGTTGTTGTTATTATCTTATAATCTGCTTTTTGTAGACAGGAACTTGAAAACATAACGCCATCATTATCAATCAGTGCTGTATAGAAAAACACCCTCGAGATCAGAACTTTACATCTGACGCTAGTCGCAAAGCATTTTCTGACACAAAATTTTGACCCTTGGGCGAGGTTTCCCTATGCTAAACCGATGCATATGCTTGATTCTGTTAAGGTAGCACCAGCCATCAATACGATGAGTTTACTCATGTTAGGGGCTAGATCGTTATGCAAAACAGTACTATTCCCTTTTGGCAAAAATACATTCAAAAGCAAAGATGCTAGTTGTATATTTACTAAAGACAGATGATATGAAAGCTATTCAGTCAGAATCGTTTAGCTCAACTGCCTTTCAGGCCCTGCGTTCACGTGATTCGTGTGTCCTCTGTCGTCCGTCTGAAAACAAGTGCCTCTTACCACACTGGAGTTAATAATTATAAACCGATTCGATCAGCACGAACTATTGGGTTATATCTTCAAAATCTCGAACATGTTAGATAAAGAGCGAGATCCACTATAGTAATGAGGTGGTCTTGCGTCTTATTGGCTGGGCTAGTCACCATACTGGAATCCTTATTTCTGATCCGATTTTTATAAAACTTGGAATATATTCTTATATGTTCAAGATCTCCGATGAGTTCAATAATGAGCGAGATCCTTTAGTTGGTGTTGATCTCATATGCATCTGAGCAGTTTAGCTTTTTATTTGTCTGAAAGACGTATTTCTGGTCTGAGCTTTGTCAACCTTAGAATATGAGTTTATATAAAATTAACTGCAGAAAAATAAAGACACATTAGAGTAATTTTATATGAAGTGCAAAAGTTCATGATTTCCCATCCTAATTAAAAACCGGTAGTTATACTATTACGGAACAATTATATATTGCAAAGGAACTAAATACCTTTTCTCACATCATTAACTTCAATACTTAGAGAACATTCTTCCATATCACAAGATTTTTCACTCATTATAGTTCCAACAGAGTCGGTAGTCCCATCTTATATTTCATTCCAGAAGCCTTTACATATTTGTTCAAGATGCTAATAACATTTTGAGAAAAATGACGGCACCAAAGTAGCAGGACTTAATGAAATCTCACCAGAATTACTCTATCACCTGAGTTTGCTGCTCCTTAAATTGCTAGCTTGATAAATACAAGAACTGATAAGGAAACTTTCAAATCTATCCAGTGGCAGTCTTCCCATTAAGCAGACAAAGAAGCTGCCAAGGGGGGCAAAATTCATGGGGCGGATGATTTTAAAGTGTCAAAATCCGGCTTTGTTTTAAAATTTATTTACTTTTTACAAACACAAAAACTCTAGTTTAATTTTGCCATTATTTAAAGACGTAATGGGCTATACAAGTTCTTGTTTTAAGGCTTTATTTGTGTTTTGTTTGTCTTGTCTTTTGGGGTGGGTGGGGGTGGGACAGTACCCATGGACGGCAAAATTACAAGTCGGTCGCTAAATTAGTCCGATTGTCCTCAGCCTTTAAACAGATCGTTAGCAAACGTTTATCGACCTATATCAATTTTACCAACTTTATTTGAAATTTAAAATACACATAGCCCTTTCATCTTCTAAAATAATATAATCTTCTACATAACTCGCAATCGGGTTTCAGAGTAAAGCATTCATGCCAAATCACCTATAAGAGTTAAAGTTGAAGAAAAAAAATCGGTGCAATTTATGTAGAGTTTAAAATATCGTTTAATTTAGTAGATCTTAAAATATTGTTTGAAAACCTCAAGACATACATAATCACAGATTCTTACCGGACAGGAAGGAAACAGGGCGTTTATGTGGCCAATAAAGCACTTTCCTTGCAACACATCAAATGTCTAGTCAATTAAGACTCTATTCTTGGCCTTTTGCTTTTCCTCCTTTTCATTAATGATTACTATTTCATATAAAAACCACCTAAACTGCAGTTTCTGTGGATGATGCAAATTAACTTACCATTAGTGTAGGCTCGTACAATAATAACAAGAGAAAAGAGTGAAGTCAACAAGCTTTGTATATTTTAACAAAATAATTTATTTCCCTAGAAAACAATGTAAAAATTTGAAATAGGACTCATGGTTTGTGAATATAATCCAAAATTTAATCCTAAGAATGAAAAATACAAGTCCTATCGCTAAATAGTTCTAATAAAATCCGAGTTCGAATCTCGACGACGTTCCAATATGGAGGCGATGACGTCAGAAGAGTGGTGGTAACAGATCCTCGATTGAATCACAGTTTATGTTTCCGTATAACTCCAGAATAAATTTCCACTGAATTTCTTTCTCCCAGAATTTTTTATAAAAAAAAGTATACTTGTTTGGTTTTCTAGAGAATAAATTATTAAATTCCAAAAACAAATGATCTTCAAAAACAATCTGGCTTCAGCAATTGAAACCTCTCGAGCCCTCAAGGTTTAAAATACAACTGAATAGATTAAATACCAATTTGCTGTTTTTAGCCTCGACTTTAGGTCACATGGTACTGCACGTGATAAGCTGCGCGATTTACTAATTTGAACATCGCAATAATATAAAATGCCATTTGTCACGTATGCAAGAATATCCCTATCTAAGTAGCAGATTCTCATTCTGAAATAAATTTAAAAATAAAACATTGTTTATTCAGACTGCACGGAGGCTGAAATGACCTTGGCAATAGCCAATCGTTTTCGCGTAGTGTTTACAAATTCTATGTACCATAGTGAGTTAAAAATAGTGCTAATGCAATATCTTTTGCGTTTTAGATAAACAGAATTTACTGAAAAAAAAATATCGAATCCCGTGAAAATAATCATTACAATAAAATGTAATGAAACAAAAATAAAATAAAAAAGAATTTTAAAACTAACACACAAGCAGTTTAATTACATATACGTAACAATATGTTATCACATGTATTGTACATTTTATGGCATTTATATGTTGTCGCATGAATTTTGCATTTTTATGGCATTTATATGTTGTCACATGCATTGTGCATTTTTATGGCATTTATATGTTATCACATGCACTGTGCATTTAATGGCATTTATATGTTGTCAAATGGTTTGTGCATTTTTATGGCATTTATGTTATCATATGCACTCTGCATTTAATGGCATTTATATGTTGTCACATGCAATGTGCATTTTTATGGCATTTATATGTTATCACATGCACTGTGCATTTAATGGCATTTATATGTTGTCACATGCATTGTGCATTTTTATGGCATTTATATGTTATCACATGCACTGTGCATTTAATGGCATTTATATGTTATCATATGCATTGTGAATTTTTATGGCATTTATATGTTATCACATGCATTGTGCATTTTTATGGCATTTATATGTTATCACATGCATTGTGTAGTTTAGGCATTTTATATACTCAGTGCCATAACTAACAAACTAATTTGTAGCTTTCAATACAAAAATGCTTCTATATGCTTTTCTCCTGAAACACTTTCAGATATAATTACCAAGAGTAAAGAAACGCATGATGATATAGAGAAACAGATGTATATTATAATTGTAGTCCCGTTAAAGCCATGTGTAGTCCACATATTCAAAGCTTCGTCAAGAAGCATAACTTTTAATGATTTTGGATGACCGATCTTGAGCAAGAAACTATGTAATTATACATGCTGTGTTTCTTTGGAAAGAACTGTTACTAGATTATAGTAAGACATGTAAAATCAAAATGATTTTAAAAAATTGGGAGATTGCTTACATGCGATTTGTTTAAACAATAGTGCATAAGCCTGCTTAGTGAAATGATAAACTGTTAAATCATGAAAGCCAGGAAAGCAATACCAGGCCCATCTTGGCTTCTTGCTAATTTACTGCTTTTTATTGCTATGTTAGCTCGGATAGTTTCAGGAGCATAAACTTCAATGACTAACAGAAATTATCGTAATTCTTTCAGCTTGAGTTGCTTTGAAATATCGATGCATATTACTCAGACATACATCAAAGCTCAAGTAAACAAGACCCCGTGAAGAAAAAAAAATTTATTATTCCAAGCTATGGATATAAATAATCTAATATTGATTTACATTAGAATTATATTATGGTGCTCTGCAGGTGAAAGTGGCAAAACACGTATTAACAGTTACACACAAACCGTATATACTCACTTATAAGTCGAGTCAA
Source organism: Megalonaias nervosa (assembly GCA_016617855.1). Lineage (NCBI taxonomy): Eukaryota > Metazoa > Mollusca > Bivalvia > Unionida > Unionidae > Megalonaias > Megalonaias nervosa. The sequence goes on from JAECUM010016326.1 coordinate 6,622, forward strand.
ACTGCAAATAACATAGACCCTGATCTGTCGTTGCTTGATGCGTTGGTATATCGGGGTTTGTGTTTTCTATTTTACTGATTAGTCCTTACAAAACTATGTAGACCTGGATCTGCTGACGCATGATGCGGTGGCATATCTTGACATGTGCAGTTTGCCGTTGAAATCGTGTTATAAGTGAGTAAAGACGGTATTATATGCTCTTATGATACAACTCCACATCAAAGTACAGAATTACAGCAGATTTTCATCATTAGACCGTCCCTGAATGAGGAATGCATTTCTTAGCAAATATTGTCAGAGATTTTCGTCATTAATTAGCTTGAAAATACCATCATGAAAGAAGTATAAAAGCTCTTACTGGGTTATAAAATGATGACAGAAATATTTCCTTATCTGCGAACACTGCGTGGTTTTAACTGATGTACTGTAAGCTATGTTCAGCTATGTTCAAAGCTAACCTATATGTCTTTATCCACTGTTGTTCGTTCAGGGCCTCAAACAGTAACCACACCCCACCACACCCTTCTTCGTTAGATATCAAAACCCCATCATCTCAGTATGGATCTTTTCAAACTACATTCCGTTATTCAGAAAAGGACTACTCCATTATCATTTCTTTTGTATGAGATATTTGTGATAGGGATTAAAAAGATTTTTGGTAGTCGATACTTACCTGCAATTTTAAATTCTTTTTTCAGGTTTTGCATGAGCAATTGATGGATTTTCTGGCATAATGTAAAATAATAATAATAATAATAATAATAATAATAATAATAATAATAATAATAATAATAATAATGATGATAATAATAATAATAAAAATAATAATAGTCTTCATTTTACAAGTATAACACATCTGCTACGTGCTCCTCAACGTATTAACAGGTAATATAATAAATTTCTTACACACACACACACAAACACATATGCGTACACTCGTACTGATACATATATTTGAAACGAATGTATTAATATTTATAATATTTGTGATAAATAGGAGCACAAATAAACATATACAGTACACAAATATACATGTTTCGATGCGTCAGCAATCATACAGACATATGTACAATAAAACACATACAACTTTTGAATGTGCAAATTATAAATACAATTAATGTATACTAACACGTATATTTAACTCATCTGTACACATACACTAATTCACGTTCTTTTTGGATGTAATGATACAGTTCTGGAATCGGGTACATTTAATGTAGCCATTTGGTCAAAAAGAAATTTTATAAATGTAGTTTTAACCAAGCAGTGTAATCTGAATTATGCATCGACCTGGATAATTGATAACAGTGATGAAAATTTGATAAGATGTTCCATACTCATGGGAGTGAGATACGAAAATTCCACCCGAGTCATCCAGCACTGATGCATAATTAAGTATTATTTTTGTCCCATTCCTAATTAGGATGAAGTCAGAATGGCGCAATATGAATACTGATGCAGCTTGACAACAGCAAAACATCCAATGAACATTGTCTCATTCTGTGAGAGCTCATAAAAGTTCGGTTTCCACTGAAAAAATCAGTGTCAGATTGAAATGACATTTTGACACGTATCAACGTTCGAATAACAGTGGTCTAGAGCACTGAAGTAATGGCAATACACAGCCTCTGAACTGTATACCATTCTTTAAGGTGTTTTACTGTACTTAGGGACTTTCTGTAGATATGTCAAAACAAATTCATAGAGCAAGAACCGCTACGATTTGCTGGTACGTGTTCTCCCTGGTGATGGATACAAAACAATTACTGTACTCAATTAAAGCAAACCTACGACTATGTTATGCCTTTAAATTTACGTCATCATACATTTTAACCAGTCTACTATTCGAATCATGTTTTTCAGACACAGTCTCATATTCAAGACTTGGTCTCAGAAATGCACTTAAACCAATCCACCCTTGAAAAAAGGATAAACAAAATCGAGGACAGGCTGGGTCACCTACAGGTAAAAATCTGTCCAACGATATCACACATTTTTACATTATAAGCTTTTTTGTATGTGTACGTTTGTTGTTCATCTTCAGTTGCTTATAATATCTTCAATGACTTTAATCATGACCAACATCCGCACATAATTACTCCTTGACCTGTTATCTAATTGGCTAACCTCATCAACTACTAAAAGCTTTTTTCGTAACTGGATTTGTTCAAATTCGATATGTAAGTTTAAAAACAGACTATAGCTATGTCACCGTCTTCATGACTGTGGAGGTTAACAGATCTCTGAATAGACACCTGATTGGTCAATCATTTGCTTTACTGTTTTGAAAGATTCTTCGTGTCTCTTACCTGCGTCGATGCAACCACCTGGCGTGAAAGCCCGATTTTAATATCACTAACATCTCAGGTGATTTCAAATGAGCCACTTTAACACATTTTAATGGTTTTATTTGATCTGTTATTATCGGCAGCATATTGGGAGCTTGGTTACTAAACAGAATCTGATGAAATTTGATAGGCATGCTTATATTATTCAGATCTTTGATAAATGCGATTCTGAGCGACATCTACAGAACCAAGATCAACATGCATCTATTATCCTCCTTGGATCTATATTAATACTATTGTTTGAATAGAACTTTCAGGATTGCACTGTCACAATCTTAGATGTGTTGATGAGGTGTTTTGGAATCTAAAGCTTGTAATGTCTTAAAGGTAGTTCACCTGGCCAAAGGTTAAGTGGAGCCTTTGTCCATCTTTTATCATCCGCCCGTCTATAAACTGCTGATTGTGAACACTCTAGATGATGCATAACTGAACAGGTTTCGATTAGGTTTAGTGTGTAAACTTACATCATCAAGGCCCCTTTGGGGTTTTGATTATAAGCGACATCCAAGGATCTTAATGGGATCTCCTTGCATCTGATTGGCTGAGCTTGCTAGCACCATAGAGACCATGCGTCTAATCAGATTTTGCATCCAAGCTTATGTCATCAAGGCGTCGAACGGGTTAGATTATGAGTGACATCAACGATTTTAACGAGATCTTGCATTTGATTGGCTAAGCTTATGAATACCTTAGAGAATATATATATATATATATATATATATATATATATATATATATATATATATATATATATATATATATAAAAGTAGTATCGTGGGGTAGTATAGCGACAATGGGACTTTAATGTTAAAACAGGGTGTTTGCACTTTGGCGACAAATGGCACAGCCTTGCCTATAGCGACAATGGGAAAAATACATTACAGACCTCCCTGGGTTTGTATAGCGACAAAATCAAAACCCTGGGCTTATATAGCGACAATGAGAATTTTGTATAGCGACAATAGGAATGGAACAGGTAGGGTGACGTCACGGTACTGGACACTTGCAACAATGTGGCAAGTACCGTGACGTCATCCCACCTGTTCCATTCCTATTGTCTCTTTAGAAAGTTTTATGCATTCGCGTACGTTTCTGTGGACAGTATAATGTGTGTTTTATGCATTCGCGTACGTTTTCATAGATTGATGTACATCAATCTATCATACCCAAATCATACAACCGACTAAAAACAATTTTAGGTAAGTGAATAATGTTTTTAGGAGTTAAACATAAATTATACAATCTAATAAAAACATTTTTTAGGCAAGAAAGAAAAAATATCTTTTCGATGTATACGAAAGTGGCCCTGACAAGGGCCTTTGGGTTCTTCTTCTTCTTCTTCTTCTTCTTCTTCTTCTTCTTCTTCCTCCACTTCTTCAACCAGTTCCTCACTTTTTCAACGATTCCTTTCTTCTTCTTTTCATCTTCTGGAACCCAGTCAGGACGTCCCATGGCTCTAAATTTTTCCTGCACCTTCATCCAGTTGTTGTTAAGTCTCTCAAACTCTTCTTTTCTCTTTCTGTTTTCCTTCTCCTTTCTCTCTTTTGTCCAGGTGTCTTTGATTTTCTTTACCTCTTCTTTCATCACTTTTCTCATCATGTCTTCAGATTTCCTTAATTGTTGTAAGCCCCACTGGACAAAAGACCACTCTGTCCAATTAAATATATCTTGCAAGAAGCTTCTCACTTGGATGACATGATCAAGGGCTTCCTTCAATGTCCCCACTCTCACATACTTAGGCGGGATGAAGCCTCTTAATTTCTCCACCTCCTCTTCTATCATACCTTGCACCAGATCCCTGGCTACTTTGAGGCTAGTGACTTAACTGACCACAAAGTCTTTCGTAACTGGATATTTCCATTCTTTTTCAAGTCTTTCCACCACGTAGGCTGCATCAGTGATCCAGTACCAACTGTCTTTCAATTCGTTAAACAAATTCATTTTTTTTCTGAAGGTGTTGAATAGTCAACGCGGGTAGCCAGAATGACGAGCGCTCTGCTTTATATCCGTGGAGCACGGACGTGAAGGAAAACATCCCTTACACTCAGTTCACATATTATCTAATATCCACACAAACGGACGCGAATGCATAAAACACACCACATATACTATCCACACAAACGTACGAGAACGCAAAAAACACACCATACTTACTATCCACACAAACGGACGCGAATGCAAAAAACACTATACTTACTATCCACACAAACGGACGCGATTGCATAAAACACACCATACTTACTATCCACACAAATGAACGCGAATGCATAAAACACACACAGTATACTACCTACACAAACGAAGGAGAACGCAAATAACACCATACTTACTATCCACACAAACGGACGCGAATGCATAAAACGCACTATACTATCCACACAAACGGACGCGAATGCATAAAACACACACTCTACTATCCACACAAACGAACCAGAACGCAAAAAAACACGCCATACTTATCCATACAAATGAACGCGAATGCATAAAACACATCATACCTACTATCCACACAAACGGACGCGAATGCATTAAACACACATATACACACATCAGTAAAGGAGTGAAATGTCCCTCGTCGCTGCCTTGGTCTGGAGTGAAATCAAAGGCCCACAAAGTGTAACCTCCTACATAATCTTCGTACGAAATACCGTGACTGGTGTTGGTTCCTAGTTGTCCGGTAGCTTCGTACAGGGACAAGTACGATCTCAAGTAATTCGTCTGGGCAGAGTTAGGTTCGAAGGGTCTGGTACATAAGGTCTTGCCATCGCGACTCACTTCGATCTTGGACACTCTGTAGTGTTTAAACTGGAAGGATTTTGATCGTGGGTTCCGTTGAGGGTTGCATTACTGACGATTCCAACGATTAAACGTTTGGGTAACTCTCATTGGAACAGATGATCTTCGATCTTGGATCGGATTTCAGCAGCAATGGTGAACGTTTTCACTTCTACGCGTCGTATCGGATACTTGGCTGTCGTTCTGCTCAGTGTGTGACTGATGTCGTTTCCCGCTTTAGGTAACACTTCTACGCGACGCACGTAAAGTCTGGCTTCTTGGATGATGGTTTTGTACTCGTTGGCATGAGCCATCAAATGAAAAGCGACACTGCTGCGATTGAGTCTCAGGCGAATATCCACTCCGTTCAGCAAATACTTGTCTTGCAACCACATGTCCAAATGCAAACGATCCATCAGTTCTAAACTACGACCTTGCAGGATTTTCTTTCGACGGTCGTTAAAACCCACATTGTGAGGATTGTCATCTGCTGTCAGGGCTGTGTCGTTAAACGTGTCCTCACCTGCTATGTCAGGTTTCCATACCACGCAAGCATCCAGATGAGTGTTCCTGGCCTCTTTTCCGTACGTCAAGAGATTTTCTAGGTACGCTCGGTAAGGGTAAGTATCCATGCTACTGCTGACCAGTTTGTTATTCAAGTACAAATCCACTTCGCTGAACAAGGAATGCATGAAATTGTTGACGGGAGTTACTCTGGCATCGTCTCCCGGATTGGTGTTGTCTGTTTTGATCACTTTGAGTTTCAGATACAAGTAACTGCTATTCAGATCGATGTAATCTTCGGGTTGTCCTTTGATTTCAAACTCGATGGGAGCTGAATCCGTCAAAGAGGAGACGGGATGAAATTCGACCCATTGGGATTCTTGCATCGTCATCATGGTGGGTGGCATGGCAAACAGATCCAGTTCCGACTTGGAACAGGCGCAAGACTCTCGGTGCATCATTTTCTCTGATTTAATAATCAAAAACGTCTAACTCTCGGACAGTTTTTCTTTTCTTAGTCTTTCTAGCTCTAGGGGTGTGAAGTCCTCTCAAGGGGTGTTTTCGTCGTCTTTTTCTGCCTTGTCCTTGCTGTGGCGTCAGGGAAGCAGGAATGCCTGACTCGGCAGCGCCCAGGGCATTTATAGGAGTTTCTCGTCGGCCCAAAATGTCTTTGCCCGTTTGAAGCAAGACATTTTTGCCTGCTCTCAAGAAAGCTTCTTTAGGATTTTGTTTATCAATGATGACATTTTGGAGAAATTCTTTACCATGCGTCAAAGCGGCATCTTTCAAGGCGTGCAATCCCCGTGTCACCATCGGTTTCAAAACGGGAGCCACCGAACGAAAGGCTGATTTTAACATATCTCCTAAACCATGTCCTCGCTGTCGAGCGACTCTTTGGTACACAGGATACATGACTGACAAAGGGTTAGAGTAATCGTTTTCGAAAATGGAGTTTCACTGTGACTTTCCCTTTGGTGAATGGAATATTTTGCCCCAGATCTCCTTTTACAGTAATGTTGACAGTGTCGAAATACGACTTACTGACGGGTAAATAGTGAGGATGTACAAATTCGCGGTGAACGTGATAGGTGTTTCCACCTTCCTCGTCTTCGTGGCAGAATCCACTTTGAAAGGAATGACACGCAGTAACGGTACGGAGGTGTGTCCCACCACGTTGTACTCCGCCACATCGGAGTACACAAAGATCAAATTCAGTCCTTGGTTCATTTCTACAGGGAATCTAAAATATTTCGCAAAATCCGAGTTACTGGTCACGGCTGGTATTTCGTTTCTAATCTTGATCAACTTGGGGTCTCCACCCAAAAAAATGTCTTACAATTCAAGACAAAATGTAATGGCCAATACCTTGTCCTCTGAAAATTGTATTAGTAGGCGACGAGCTATTTTGTGGTATTCGATCGAGACACTTTTTCTGGTTTTCTCCAAGACTTTACCAAACATGGCATTGAACCTGTCAGCAATGGCGTTCACCAAATGTTGACCACTAAAATAATAGTCTGGGTGAATTTTCAACCGATAAGTGGACCTTTTCGTTTTGGGGTCTTGTGATTTCATAGAGTCACCTATACTGGCGTGTTCATCCAAGTGTTGTTTGCACTTGCTCGTCATGAACTTCTACCGTAAAAGTGTTTTGATTTTCGACGATGTTTTTGATTTGTGTAGGGTAAATGATTTCCACTAAAGCCACTTCCCAATGGGCTTCTTGATCCAATTGGATGGCCTGAGGTAATTTGGCCGTGTAACAGCATAAGGTGTTATTGGGAAACACCTCCATGGAACTTTCACTGGGTAACGTTAAGTATTCATAATTCCAGAGTTCTAGTGTCCGAGTGGTCGCTGGAAGTCAGAGGAGTGTCTAAAAGAGGATTGTTATGGTGACTGTTGGAAGAGGGACTAACGTTGGACGCAAGACTCCCGTTGTTGTTCCCGTTAGAGGAATATTTCAGAGACGGATTGGTAAGAAGGTAACCGATGCAACTGCTGAGTAAAATGGTCCACAATTGTTTGTCTCCTTGTTGCAAACTCAAATTGGCAATGGCAACACTGATGACACAATACACCACAAAGATTTGGCAGAAAAAGACGATTTGCGTTTTAGGCACACGTTCTCCACACCACACCCACAAGGGTTGCTTTTGTAGATCTTGCAGAGAAGAACTGGGGCAAGGAGTGGTTACTGCGGTAGCTAAGGCTGTGTTGAAGGGCATGATGGTCACTTCTTTTTATAGTCGATGATTTGCGAAGCGTCCATCCAAGAGTCAAAATTCGGCGGATATCCTTTCCAACGTACTTTGACTTCTTTGACACGACGTTTTCCCACTTTACGAGTTCTTCGATCGAGAATGCTTTCTATCTCGTACACGTCGTCTTCTTTTTTGGTCACACATTGTAGCTCGGGCAAGTAAAACGTTCCTTTTAACACTTCCCCGTTCATGTCTTCCAATTTATGGACAGGAGGATAACGGCCACG
>JAECUM010016328.1:0-40565 GCA_016617855.1 Megalonaias nervosa
CACTATAAACTGCCACACTGCAGACATCGTAGCGATATGACTGAAAAATTGTTAAAGCTACGTTAAAAATCATAATCACATCACATCACATCACGTTTACCCAACCTTAAGGTGTCACTTTCGCAACTAAACATTACATTGATATTGCAATATTCATGTGAAAGAAGGTTTACTAAATGTAGCAATTCCCATATTTACTGTAATGTATTTGTGACCGGATATTTGCAATACTTTTTTTTTTTGGAACAGTAGACTACAGAATATGTAAACTAATTTTGACTCGGAATTGTATCACGTATTTACTGCAGAAATATGTTGTGGTTGGATAAATTTCTGTCAGTTTGGAGACCGGTTTATGTCCACATTCTTCTGTGAACAGAGATGAGTGTATTTACTTCTGTAAGTTAACATTTAAACAATGCTTATATATACGGTGGATTACATGCTACAGATATACCGCCTCCCTCAACGCCAACCCCACACAAGCAGTGCCCGTAGTTTTACTTGCTGTTGTTATTGTTTTTGTCTTGTGGTTTTAGCCATTTTTCATGTTGTGATATTTTATACATAACAAGTCCCTGTGGGTAAATTAGCCATATTGAAACAGACAAGACCATTTTCCTCTAATTCCCTTTAGCAAGTCGATTCGAAAAATGGCGACCAAAAATGTTCATTGAAAATAAAAAATTCAAGGAGGGTTTAAAATAAGTTTTCCCACGATTGCAGCCAGTCAGTAAAGAGAATACTGCACAATAATTTCATGGGCTTATTTGGACCAATCAGAATCAAATAAAGTGATATTTTAACGTGTGGCAATATAAAAAAAAAGACACTGCACATACTTTAAGAGAACTATACGTACTATGTGATAAGATCATTTATTAGAATTGTAATGTAAGATCGTAACAAGAGGCACATGTCAATTTTCACTTTGCTACTCATTCAAATTCTTGATTTACGTGTATTAAGCATTACACTTTACCATACGCAGATCCTGGTTTTATGACACTTTGTTTAACCATATGTATGCAAATCCTGAATGTTTTAAGTTTGGTAAAATGTGCATGTCGCTAAACAACGCAGTCAAGTCCTGGATTTATGAAGTTTATTGAGCGATACACTTTACCACAAGCAGATCCTGACTTTATGACAAATGTATTGAAACATAAGCTTTACTAATCATTACAGGCAAATCCTCTATTTATGATGTGTATCGAACCCATATACCCTTTGCTACTTACTGCAGTTTATAAAGTTTATTGAACAGCGAACTTTATAACTCACTTCAGGGATAATCTGACATAAAATGATTCACTCACACACATGCAATACTCTATTTTCTACATAAACATTGTAAAATGACTATCTCATACAAATTACTGCAAAACCTGTCTTGTGAAATCAACCATCCTGCCAACGAAGATTTCCAGAGACAAAATCATTTTATAAATTTGTATTCGTCCATTAAGTATTTCACTCTATATTCTCAAAATATTGTGATCACTAAATACAAGCATAAAATCTGAAAACTTGGATGTTATGTAACCTTGAATAGACTCATGACGTCGAATCTTAATAGGAATGCAGAATTTTATTTACTCACAAAAATGTCTGCACACAAATTTTGAACTCGTGCTCAAAGTTCCAAACCATTTATCTTCTAGTATTTTAGTCTGAGTGACGTATCAATCAAGAATAATTCTGGTTTATCTGAGGTTTTGTTTTGGTAGCATGCATGTCTCATTCTAATAAGACTGAGTAACCCAAGAATGACCTCTAACGGTTGTGTTTTTCAGTTATTTTCTTCAGATAATTTCGTGGTAATTTGGCATGATTTGTTTAAACAGTGTTTTCATTGGTTATTTTGTTCAGTTTTGTTTCTATTTGGCCTTATTTATTCAAACACCTTCATAACTATGTGATATAACAATTTCAGACAGTTTCACGACTATGATTTGATTTCTGAATACCTTAAGGCCTAATTTGTTCAGAGAGTTTCATGAATATGTGGTCTGAATGTCTTAGATAGTTTTGTGACTATGTGGCTAGATTTGTACAGTCAGGTTTATGATTATGTGACACGATGTGTTCAAAAAATGGCATGCCTATGTGGCTTGATTTGTACAGTCAGGTTTATGATTATGTGACACGATGTGTTCAAAAAGTGGCATGCCAATCTGGCTTGATTTGTACAGTCAGGTTTATGATTATGTGACACGATGTGTTCAAAACGTGGCATGCCAATCTGGCTTGATTTGTACAGTCAGATTTATGATTATGTGACACGATGTGTTTAAAAAGTGGCATGCCTATGTGGCTTGATTTGTACTGTCAGGTTTAGGATTATATGACACGATGTGTTCAAAAAATGGCATGCCTATGTGGCTTGATTTTTACAGTCAGGTTTAGGATTATGTGACACGATGTGTTCAAAACGTGGCATGCCAATCTGGCTTAATTTGTACAGTCAGATTTATGATTATGTGACACGATGTGTTCAAAAAGTGGCATGCCTATGTGGCTTGATTTGTGCAGTCAGGTTTATGATTATGTGACACGATGTGTTCAAAACGTGGCATGCGTATGTGGCTAGATTGTCATGTTTCAAACTGAGTATGACTATAGTGCCTAACGTGTTCCAGAATACAAGGGCAAGACCCATATTCACGAAACTTCTCAACCTGAGTGAGTGCTTTTTCCAACTGCAAAGTACGTTTGTCGTTGGTCCTTTATTTGCAATATTCTTTTAAAACACGTTTTGCAGAGTTCAGTATTTAAATTTATTGCTTTAATTAAATTGATTATTTGTTGTAAGCTATCGACATTTGAATTGAATATATGCTGATGCTGGGCACAAGAGCTGGTTTCCCATTACAGGTGGTCTCGAAATACATTAGTTTCCCAATGTGTGTTTTACTGTATAAGTTTAAATAAAATGGTCTAAAATTAATTACGTAGACGCAAGCAGAATTAATGGTATTGACTTGATTGAAAGTAAATTCATTGGTTTTAGTAAATTAGTTTAAAATGTCGTATACTCAGATCTTTCAAAATTAAATCCAGTCTTATAACAAATTCTAAGTCATTTACTTTTCAATTCAGTTTAATATCGCGATCAAGCAATTTAGTAAATTTTAGTAAATAAATGTATTAAAGCTAATTTTTCCAGAACCCAGTTCAGCACCGTTTGTAATATATTAAATGCTAAAAATTAAAGTGGTAGCTGCCAAGCAAATCATTTCAAATGGCATAGGATCTACCTGGGACTGGTCTATATCCAGAATGATGCCGATGGTATTTAACAAAAAAGGTATGATAAATAATGAACACTTACAAAGTAGGTACCTTTATAGAAAAGAAACATGTAAGGTGCACATTATGATGCATTATTTGACATAATGATTTTCACAACCATAAGATGTTCACATATCTATTGACACAACTTGTATTATAAAGATGGTCTTCACAATAATAGCCAACATATCATTACATAATAATGTAAAATACCAATAACGTTATCAGGAAAACAAAGTAACATCAAACATTTAAGCTCTGCTATCTTCATGTGGAGGTTTTGGTTTACGCGGTTTTCCAGGTTGGAGACAAACCATGTAAAGTATATCGGGATAGGAATTCGCCCAAAGAACTTAGAGCTGGATTTAAATTTAAATTTGCTAAAAGTTAGGCCAAACTTGCAACTGAATAATCAAGTTTGTACATTTAGTATAAACGTTAAGGTATTCTTGTTCCAATTAGGAGCAGGACCAAGCGAGTCATATCAGTAACGATGAGTATTCGTAAGATTGGTGCTTTAGTTACTGTTTCATTTTAAGAGACTTCAAAATTTAAAGAATAACCAAGACGTTGCAAAATTATAATGACACTAAAATATTAGGATGTTTTATTCTAAGAGACTTACATAATCGTAATCATACCACATGTCAATACTGGGCACTCCAGCTCTTTGATAGAAGGTAGCCATATCACTTCCTGAACCAAGGGAATAATAAACGCTGTAATAATAATAATAATAATAATAATAATAATAATAATAATAGAAACTACAACAACAGAAGTAGTAGTAGTAGTAGTAGTAGTAGTAGTAGCAGTAATGGTACATTGGTAATCCCTATATAGTCCATCAATATAATGCTCTCCATCTTATAGTATGGATTCCGTTCATTTGGTCAGTATCTCTATGATATCATTGCTACTTAATTTATGTTACGTTATATGAACTCTTCGTTCACTAGAATCAATTATCATCTTGTTTCATGCCGTTAGATACTCTATTGTGTCGTTTTGTGTGATTTTAGGAATGCTCTATTGGAACATCCCCTGTGTTCAATAGTATGAATAGTGCTGTAACGTAGCAATCGTACACTGTAGGGGTAGTAGTAGTAGTAGTAGTAGTAGTAGTAGTGGTTCTTCATCAGAAATAAAGATGCAGCTGCAAGAGAAAATGTCATAGGTGATGAACAAAGAAGAGGAAGATGAAGATGGTAAAGAGATGGAACGGAATAGAAAAGAGTTGTATAGAGGATAAATGTATATATGCATGAAATTTAGATCAAAGATATTCTTTTTTATGACAGTGTAGCATAGCATTCCCTTATTAAGAAAAAACCCTCAAGGTATCGCTATTACGTTTATAAATCAGGTACTATAATCCTAGTTTGATGTTTTGTTTTTTTGTTGCTCTTTTTATTGCTTCTAACACATTTCAGTTATTTTTTATTCTTGGCTCATAAATACAAATTAAAAGCATATCCCATTTATTTACACCCTATTTTGTCATTTTATACACTACTACGACACAGACCATTTGAAAAAACCTGCAGCTAAAGGAGATTTCACCGATTACGTGGATTACTACTATGGCGCAGCATATCCAAGATGGAACACAATTTATTAAAATCAATTTACATAATATGTTAATGAATACGGGCGATATTCGTGTGAACCGTTTGGACTTTTTACTCAGTGGAACATCAAAAATATTCACCAGATGTACGTAATGTTTGTACGGTGGCGTTATTTTCTATCAGGTGTCCTGCTATCTCCTCTTGACAAACTTTTATACAATTTTTGAACACTAATTTCTTTGAACTCATTATCTTTGACGGGCGGGATATAAATGTGCATGGAGTATAAAACAAATTATAAATACACATTAAAGATTAATATTAGCAATTGAATTTCAACGAAGATCAAAAAATGTTATTTACCTTGGTTCCCCGGTTCCATCACCTGGACTTGTCTTGTTCCATAAGTCATACAAGGTCTTATAGGGTGATGCTGAATCAGGGTTGGGAACCTTTAACGGGATAAACAAAATATAAAATACAGTGGAACTTCATCTCCATTAACCAGACTAGGAATTGTTTTGAGAGATCTCAATGATTCTAGAGTCAGGTAAAATACTGACCTTTTGTATTCATATACACCTGACTGAATCTTTCCAAGTATTGGAAAAGTTATTCCATTGACTGATGACCTACAAACAGTCTTCTTACTATATGTAGATAATGAGATGATGATGTGTTTCAAGTTCACATAGACATTTCTACTGGTCCAGTAAGAAACATTTTTATTTATCTCTCTCTGATGTGAGTTGCATTAATATCTATAGAAAAGGTTCTCAGACGGGAAATATGTCACTTCGCTACCACAGATCTCGATCAAATCACCTTCACTGGAGCCACAGATCAGTGAAGTATTTTGTCAGACCGTTGTATGGTTGAGATCCCATGCAGCCACGCGAGAATTAAGTTACTACATGCCTAAGGAGAACTCAAACGTTGCATGCAACGTTTATTGTTTCATTATGAGGCAAAAGCAGTCATTCAATTTATGCTGAAAATTCTAGAGATGCTGGGTATAATCATAATGTGAAAATCAGGGGCGGGAATAACAATAAATAAAAGCAAGGTACATAAAAAATTCAAATCAATGATTCCAATATTAATAAAATGCTAAATAGTAGCAGCATAATGCGAGTTTTAGATTTCAATAGCTGATAAAGGTTAAAATGTTATATACTCTATGACTTTGCCATTGAATCACATGCAAAAGTACTCGATCCTATGGTGATCCTTCCGACGCAGCAGCCCCCACTAGTTGTAAATTGACTCTCAGGCAAACATTTTATTGAGTTGTACAGCAAGTAAATAAATCACCTTCTTTGGGTCGATAATGCCTTGGTTTCACATCTGCGCACGAAGTCGCCACTGATTTTTCATTTCCGCCACCATAGTCTAGAACTCAGCCATGCTAATTAGTTTATCTTCTATAGCCATCGAGTAGAGTTTGCTAATCGTGATAAGACTGCTTTGTGTCGCAGTGAGATGTTCTGAAAAGACACACATATGCTAATACAGCCGTGGCGAGATTACTTTACCAGCGCCACCTCAACACCTGCTACTATTGTTGATCCAACAACAAATTAAAATGTTGTAATTATGCTACTTGCTCGTGTCAGAATTCCAGTAATAACAAGGCCAACAGTGGTCTAGGTGGTGATTCCGCAAACAGCAACACCAACCACAAACTCACGTTTGTATTTCACGAGTAGCGTTGTTCTCTTCAATTATTTGTTCTCAGCAGTATCTTTGTTGGACTGTCATTGTTTTTCTATTAATATTGTCATTATGGAGTCTAATTATTGTTCATGCTGGCCTTGCACAGCCGCGCTTCCAAGCTAGCACTATTGATCGCTTGTAGAATAGTCATTCAATGATAGAAAATATATTCTAGGGAAATATTTAAGTCTCCGGCAGTTGAGAGTTGCTGTGGTTTGACACCATGTTCATTTAGGAACACGCCGATTTCCTCTTTTCATCTGTGTCTCTAAAGATCGTTTTCGTCTATTAACTGTTACGCAAAAAGGTGCATCATTATTGAATAACAGTCGAGACATATTTCTTCTTAGTTTAATCGATTTGGCTTAACATAATGTATGGAAAATGTGACCGGGGTGGATTCTGTGGTAAATGTTACTTCATTGTTGTTGAAGCAGCCTTTCATTGATGGTAGGCATGAAGGTGACGTTTCTTTAAGCCGGTAGTTCTCATCTGCTAATGCTATGAGTCCAAGCTGGCCTCGAGTTGGTACCTGCACAACGGGTGGTTCTGACAGTCGATTTCTATCTTACCTTCGCTTGTATTATATTTTAGCATATAACATTGTCTGGAAACGCCACTCTGAAGCAGATATTCGTTGACAAGTGGAACAAAATTGATATCGATGTTAGGATCCACTGTCTACTGGTTGACACACAGTCCGCAAATGTCACAATATCCTTTTTCGTTCAGAATCCATTATACATATATAATAAACAGAAATGCCAAAGATAATAATTTATCGTTCCAGATCGATGTTGCATACTTCAAACTGAATTTTATCCCTTATGACGTATGATGTAGATATTGTATATGTGAAAAATTATGCACTTTTGCTGTGTTAGTCGATAGATAATATTGAAAACAAGAATAAAGATGTGGCTAATCAGTTATCAACATTACAATTCTAGCCCAGACGTATCAACTTCTGGTTATGATAAACATGTATAATTCGGACTCGCAAGCCTTAAAATGTGACGTTTAGGTCTATCAATTCATTTTCAAGCAAGTCAATAATCTGCAATTGTTACGACATTAGTTTGTTCCTGTGTTTCACTTAATAGTATTCCTTGAATTTGGCTCTATGCACTCACTATACGTGCCGGTGAAAGGTCTTTTCATCTACGTTTTGTTTTGTTGTAGCATCAGCATCGTCAACATGGTTTTTGAAAGACACAAACCGACACGCCAAAGTCTCTGATTCCACCGATTTAATTTGTTTGAGGTTGGTCCTTCGCGACGGCGCCTAGCAGCTTAAATAGAACATCTTCAATGTCTACGTTGGACGTTTGCAGTTGTCCAGTTAGGTATTGGAAAATCACACTCTCACCCGGGTTGACGTCAACGACAATCCGGTCAAGTCTGAATTGGTGGTAAATCTGGTCAGATCCATATCAGGGCCGCGTCGTTGGGTTAATCAGCGTCTGTAAATCTCGATAGGTATTTCGTACACTATTAAATCTAGTTTCTTAGTGACAATGTAATTTCAACAAGATCTTCTGTTGTCAGCGAACGCACAGTTCTTCAACCACAAGATGTCCACATATGGTGTCGTCCAGCCGAGGTCATAACAGCGGCGTTGAATAAAACTCCGGTTGTCTTCTATTTCCACGAGTTAAAAGATCAACAACTTCAAGTGGTGGAGTTAAAATACAATAGATGTCGAAGCGTTAACACTCATGCACAGTTCAAAGTTCCTCCAGCATTAGGGTACCTAAGGAAATATTTGACTGATTTTATCATCGCGAGTAAATGAAAATTGACCAGTGGACGCGTGAGAACCTTCGCTTCCATCAACGTTGAGGCCACAATTAAATACCAGTTACGCTCGTGAATCTTCGCTCCAAAAGGATGGTCGAAAACGTTTTCCTTTTTACTTAACCTAGATGCAGTATCGTTGAACTCTAAAGTAACAGCTTTTGCAAGCGCTGGAGCTTAAGCCGCGTTAACAACGCCGAAATGAACATATTTTACCGGCCATTTCCGTAATATGTCGCGCAAACGGGTTTTCTAGCGTTATTACGAACTTCTCTTCTAAACCCAAATATGTGTAGCAGTGGAATCGTGCAAAACAATGTAGGAACTTCTCTTCTAAACCAAAATATGTGTAGCAGTGGAAAGGTGCAAGGAATTGCTGCTGTTTCGTTGCGCTGCAAAACCAAGGTTGAAATTCGTGTTGGTACAAACCATTATTGCGCCGCCGCCAGGACCAGGTCTGTCAGGCAAACGAGCAGGTTATGGGTCTAAGAAATTGAACTGTGTAACTTTACTAAAGAGATACGTGATATGATCAAGATGGTTGGTTGTGTCAATGACGAACGCCATAGATGGATCAGTGGAATTTGGGTCTCGCTGTAATGGAAAAATTCCAAATGACGTATAGACAATGCTAACTTTCTCCAAACAGGCTTCAATTTATGTTACTTAAATGCGATTACGTGCGCTGTTGAACAACACGATGATGCGATTGTTGACCAATCCAATTTTATCAATCTCGCCGTATTGTTGTCGCCGCGTATAAGTTTTTCTTTTATTTCTAAGGATGCGTCATACGGAAGAGAATACCTAGATCTATCATTAATCTGAAGTTCTATTAGTTTTTCCTGGTTTGCGACCCTAGCCTCGTAAAGTTAACATCGGTAATCTTGAACGCTTGTGTCTCACAAAACAGATGCATCTGTGTCAAGCGCAGAATCTAATGAGCTTTGAATTCAGCCATCGTTAATATAATGTAGCTGTGTCTAATACCTTTTGCAAGACAAACTTAATCCGCTCCAAATCAACAAATTTGCAATTGTTAACTCAACTATACATTGTAGAGAAGCTTCATTGATCATGATATTAACCCGGAGTGGCATTGCTGATGTTGAAGGAAGTGTAATTGCTTTAAGAGTTGCCTGAGTCACTTATCGCTGTAGTCCATCTTGAAGTAGTTAAATTGCTTGCAAACTCACATTTTTTAAGTGATGTACAGCAACTTTTTGATGTTATTAACGACTCGATTTGCAACTTGTTTATCGATCGGTGCGGAGCGAGAGGCCATATGTACGAGGATCTTTGGTGTGCCTATAAATAATCCCAGGTCTACATCGCCAAGGCCATTTCCGTAATATGTCTTGTAAACAGGTTTTCTAGCGTTACCAATACACAAGGACGTTACACGTCCAGTATATATCTCTATTGTAAAGTTGTAACGTCAAGGTCTCACTAAGGCGGTCAAACGCGTTCCCGTCCTAATCGAAAAGTGTGAAAAGATGGTTTGTCAACCGGGAATTCGTGCCCGCCCTAATCGACAAGTGTCAAAGGATAGTTAGTCAACCGAGAATTATTTCACAGAAGATACACTACTGTGGGAGTAAGCGATACCATATCACCTGGCTCCTCAATATGGAATCCAGACCTTCAAGGTCCTACGCGTAGGATTTTTGGTTTGGAGAAGTCTTATTAATCTCTTTAGGCCAACATACAACTGGAGATTTATTCGAGATGAAAGTGCGGAGCGTGGGCTTGTTTTCACGTATGAAAACGTTTCTCTCTTTTATTGTCATTATTGTGTTCCTCCATCGAATCTCATCATTGATCGATTAAATCTCGTACAAGCCCCTTGAACACCAAACTACGGTCCATGCTGAGCAGGAGTATGACGAGAATACATGCGAGTTATTAGCATTGAAGCTCCCAAATGACTATGATTGGATATTTGGTTAACTTAGTAAAACGCTTAACGATGATGATGCGGTCGTGAGTGTACGGGACTGACCAACAGTAATTGGCGTCGGAAAGACTACGTAAACATTTGGTTCTAATGACCAGATTATGATCATCGAATTTATACCCGGGCTTGCGTTAGCTACGACATGCTGCACCGAAGCATTGATTTCTCGAAACATGTCGAGCGCCTCAGAACTAGTCGCAGTTGTTTAGATCATCAATGTCGTCAATGAATTCATACACTAATAAGAGAAACTACCCTGGGTCAGTGATATTGTTGGTGAGCAACCGCTGAGATATCGATGCGGCCTCAATCATAACTCCAGGTGCTGCCGCCAGCGCGAATGGGTTCCACGGGTGTTTCCAAAGTATCCACATGTTGTTTGTCCATAGGCATGAATTCAAACCCTAACCTGCAAACTTTGGCTGTCATAAAATCATTAGATATTCAACGCTTCAGTGCACGACCTCAAAGACCGTTTCCACGACTGGGTGGTTCCTGTGGGTAGATCGTCAAGTGGGGAGAACTATCCTTCTTCCTCTGTAGGCACATCCTCCTTGTGAGGCACATCCGTTTTGCGAACATCCCCAATAGCAGTCATATAGATTTGTTGCAAACATGTTTAGAATGTCTGTTTAAAAATATTAAATTATTCTTAGACGTTTTTGTTTAAACTTTGATTTGATAGAGATTAGCAAGTTTCTCTAAGTCAGGCTGCAGAGTATATTGACTGCTTATTTTCGTCATTCCAATCCACTCGTTGCATACTCATGTTTATCAGGTGTTATCGAGGTAAGATGAGCGGGTGTCCGCGGGTGATTGAGAGTCCAAATATATCGTTCTCATTCTTTGCAATTGGGTACGTGAGAGGCAACATTTATGCAATCTTTCTATATTAGCGTGTGGAACACGCCCAAGTATCTCTCTAACTTTCTCTTGTATTTCTTCTGTTTTGGCATTTTTGTTAACTGAACTTGCGCAGGACTGATCAGAGAAGGCTGTGGTTGTGTTTTCATTATAGCGATATTGGTGCTCGCGACTTTCCTCACATGTTCTGCAGTTTCCGCGGTCTTTCATGCAGTCTGTCTTTCGTTGGTTTGATTAGCAGTGCAAATGTTCGTTCAAAGACCGCAGAGAGGTTTCGTTCAGTCGGTGTTGTGATACAACCATATCTTCGTCACTTTTACGGGCATCTATACATTTATGAAGAAGTGCCAGTTGTTCAGAGACACGCTTGCAGTATTGGTCAGAATACTCTACTATGGCATTGTTGGCAGGTTTCTTCGTTTTCGGACACTTGTAAAATTGTTTCATAAATCAGTGTTCAAACACGCGCCATACTTTTGCGTTCCACCAGTTAAAACATCAAAGATGAGACTTTGCGGGACCTCTTTGACCTCAGCAAACACATTCCAAAACTTATTCCATGAGTGGTTATCAGCACACCACTCCAATGAATGTTTTCAAGGTCATGCGCGTCGATGCGACGAAATATAATCAGGTTGCAGATGTGTTAGATCATTATATATAAGTGTGCTTAGTCACAAAATGCACATCTATGTTTTGGTGTAGATCTCGGAAAAATATTTTTGTTGGGTTGTATTGGTGTGCAGGCATAACATCATCATACACAACAAGATTGTGGAAAAAGAAATCAATGGTGGACGATTTTGACGTATGCGCTTCCGTAAAATCATTGAGTACATCATAACATGGTTCGTCATCAGCGAATGGTACAATCGCATACAAGCGATTAAATGTTAAACATACCATGATCAGACTCAACAACAGTTGCGTTGTTCTGGATCCAGCCTGACATGCTGATTTAGATATCATCCATGACTTGAACGCTATTATTTAAGCAATCGGATATAGAATCGCCAGATACACCATCCAATAAAGAATGAAGGTCAAGATTGACCTTGGTGGTCCTTAGCGCACAACTTTGTCGTGGACAATGTGCATTCACTAACGGTAAAACTGTAATATAACAAATGTGGATAAGAAAAAAACTTGGCTTCCAAGCTGACGTTGCCCACAATATATTATAGTCAGTGCAGTTATTTCCCATAACTGTGGTTGATAAGTTCGCGATCGCGGAAATGGTCGCCTACGGGGTCACTCGAGATTTTCTTGCCAAACAAGCATTACGACAAATTTACCAACTGGTACCACGACAGATTTCCCGTTGATGATTTGATGTGACGACTCCTAGCAACGTATTTGTACTAACGGCAGATGTCAGCACTATGAAATGAAACGCTTTACCAGATGGCAACGAAAATAAGTCGGCAGATAATTCCAAAGATCAACAGAACATGAACGTTTGTGGATCCCTATCCGACCTATGTTATATCGCAGATCTTGAATTTACTGAGATTGAAGTAATACTATACATAAATGTATCAGGCAACCTTCCAAATAACACGGTATATTTACATGGCTCCATTTAAGACGTTTATTATAAAACGCACTGTAACAAAACAACACTATCACCATACATGTGATATTTCTGGTACAGCCTTCAGGGAGATTTATCACCATTTCATTGCGATTTCTTATCTGTTGCGCTGTCACACGACGTATTATTATATACAACAAACTCTACAAAGGTTTGACTTATTTTTACTGCCTTGAATTTGGAAAACTCTGCCATCTCAGATTATGGTGGTAAACTAACTAAAGAATTAATAATATTCAGCATTATTTTAGTCTTATGTTCCTGCATATTTCTACTCACAATTTTTGCAGCTTGATAAAGTGGATCCTGAAGAAGCGGACTCGTACCAGCCACCAAATTATCTATGTAGTCCACTGCATAGTCCACATTTAGGTAGGCTACCGCTCGCTCATACAACACCTTCATGTATTCCTATGCAAGGAATAGAGATCATACTTAATGAACAGTACTCTCACAGATATACCAATCATGTCTTATTCCTCCACTCCACTTATTATTGTACAGTGCTCTCACAGACATTGTAAGCAATACTTATTCTTATACGTAATATTGCAGAGTACTCTCACAAGCATAGCAAATAACTCTCTTATTCCTCCACTCCACTTATTATTGTACAGTGCTCTCACAGATATTGTAAGCAACACTTTTTTGTATCTGTGATATTGTACAGTACTCTCATTGGCATAGCAAATACCTATTATTCATCCACAAGTTTTTCGTCCCTTTTTTAAATCTTGTATGCATTGTTTGAATGGATAGTATAAAATGAAAATATTACAGTTAGTATCTCTGAAATCGTACCTATAAATATTGATGCATAAGAGATGGTCCCAAGAGAAATTAAATGTAATAGACTCTCTAAAAATAAATCTTCCATCGAATACCTCTAGGCAAATCCATACCTTGCTATATATATATAAACTGTAATCGAAACAATTCATTATATACCAATATATATTATATTATTCAATGTAAACCAGTTTGCTGTCCTTAGGTTAAGTATGCTCATTTCTCACATTCTACAACTTCTTTGTCGTGTTGTAAAAACAACGTCAGTCCAAGACGTCACGAACAGTTAGTCAGCTGCACCAATTTTAGGCTTTGTCTGTCTCCCGTTTTGGCAAGGATTGGTATATCGATTAAGGATTTTGTATTAAAGCTGCATTTCAGATATTTTTAAGAATATCCATTTTGACACAATTCTGCATACAAATACAAACTTAGTATAACGGCTCTCCTTCAGGAATGTATTTTTGCATACTGTCCAAAAATATCCGGCTCAGAAACAAAACTTGACAAGCACTGTAAAAAATTTTAAACCATACAAATGCTTGGATATAGGTTATCACGTAAAGGAACAAGACAATGTGGTCATAACGTCTATATGTTTACAACAAGACAATGTGGTCATAACGTCTATATGTTTACAACAAAATGCATATCGTAGTAATGGGAAGGAGCTTTGACATATTTCATACTAATATACTCTCTTTAGGGATAAACATTAATCTTGGAATGGGTTTGAAATTCACAGGTATTTATCCAATTGTGCATTAGTTACCTGTAGGAATATGACTGTAATTTATGCTGGAACTTGATCACAACATATAACGAAAAGTATGAAACACACAAATGTCGACATTCAGCTCTGCAAAATGTATTTTCTCTCGGGGACAGGGGAGTTAGGGGGCGGTCCTTATAATACAAATTGCATCCTCCCAGTAGATGGAAGGTTCTAGAAAGTTCAATCCAAAGAGGATACAGACACAGTCCGCTCCGTGCGTCATATGGTTATTTACAGTAGGCTTTTTCTATTTTGTAAACAAGGAATACTTGTGGTAGATCAGACCGGGCTGACAGGTGGAAATCTGGCAATAGCAATAGGCAAATATTACGTCACCATAATTCGTCATCACCCACTCAAGTGCCTCCCCTGCCACACCCGCATTAATATTTTAATGTCACTGCGTATTGCGTTGCTGACTTTGTCAGTACGGTGAGAGGCTGGCGACCTCAAAACTAGTATAAAGGATATGCCACCATTACGGTAGAAAATGTCCATTGCTGTAAGTTGGTATATAATTGGGCCATTTTTAGTGCCATGACTATGAGCCAAAAGAAAATACGCCAATGCTCTTATGCGGCAAAGAACAACGGTAGAAGGATATAAAGGTAGTGAGTGACAGCCAAAATGCAGTGTCGTTTGCTAGCTTCACTAACGAATGAGCTTGATAGGCAAATGATGCAGCAATGACTTGAACCTCATGGAGTGTAATCTTCACGCATAAAAGGTACCGCTCGGTACGGGTTTTCTAAGCTCTCTTGATCATCTGGACAATCCATCTAGAAAAATTGTATATCGCAATAACTGCAGAGCACATCAAAGGAAGGAATAGATGCGTCCTAAACTTCCTTCTCCCTTTAGAAGCTGCCAAACAGAACGGTAAAGCTATAAATGCGATTAAGAATATATCTTGATTATCTCCAGCACAGATACGCAGTGGATCTCAGTAGTGAGCGGCGCTACCGAAAATAGGTGTTTGCTATAACAACAAAAAATATAATTGTACCAATTCTAAACCTAGCTTTCCAAAGAGAGAACTGATTTGTAACTAAGTTGAAGGAATGGACATTCTGAAGTCTAACGTACCGAAACAAATTCAGTCTCACAATAAACGGCACATTTTGTGTTAGTTTACACGCGCGATGTCATATAAATATGGTTCTAGTGGATTAGGAGCACACCAAATTTATATTCCTTAACATATCATGCAGTTACCATTCATCTACTACCGTTAATACCCATGAATACACCCTTCAATAATGTCATCCACAAACAGGGCAAATAACCTTCACAAAATGTGAGCACCTTGCAATATACTTAAATATACAAATACATATGAGGAAATAAAGAGTAAATGTCAGTTGGCCATCAGTTAACGGGTGATTTTCACATCGGCATGTCGCTCTGCGGTGTGTCACAATGACGAGATTTGAATTTGGGCAAGATACTGTATTCGTACGTTTGTCGTTCAGCAGAGTTGTCGTAGACCCAGATCCAGTACCCCAATCGAGGTTTCCTGTAATGCTAAAGAAAGCTCTTTTCAAAAGAAGAGTACTGACTCTTGTTTGCATGACAAAAGTAACTTTTTATTTATTTTTAATCTTTAAATGATAGATAAATAATATTATAAGAAGGGCTTTTTGTCCAATCATAGTTGATGTGGGAGAAACTAAGTCCTTACTACTTATAATAAAGACACAGAGAAGAGAAGAATAGAAAACATTAATATCTAGCAATGCATGTACATCTTAAAATTGTAAATAAAACAGGTTGCACTTAACAGGTCAGGTACATCCCACAATGACCCGAACGTACATGTAGCGAACGATAGACAGATACATAAACAAATAACTGAGGATAACTAACCTCAACCCATTCTGTTGATCCAAGCAAACCAACCTCTTCTCCACCCCAGGTACAAAAAACAATTGTTCTCCTAGGTCGAATATCTGCAGTAGTTTAAACATATTGGCATTATGTAAAATTACAGTTTAGATATATAAATTCCATTTCATTTTAGTGTTCAACCATTTGCACTTAAACATATTTTGACAACTTCACATAATGTACACACTTTCTGTCTAAAAGATAAAGAACACTCCCAATGCATTGTAGCAGATGGATTACAGAGTTTCTTCTTTCAAAATCTAAGAATAATGTTGCAAAACTTCTTATCTTTCTGCAAATAACGATTATTGATCAGGATTAAGTATATTTGTAAAGGATAAATATATAAAACGTGATCATGAAAATATTTGAAAATTTAGAGGAATAGTATATGTTGGGCAATCAAAGATTTTGTCCACAAAATTCCTCTCTCAAAAATGAACATCTTAACAAGATATAAATTGCAAAACAAGACACTTGTTGTGATAAAATCAGATATATAAAATACCACAATAGACACAATACTGACACGGTGGCTAACATTTTTGTACATTTTTCTAAAATCTCATGACATGTAAACACATCATAACAAGTGCACTACAATAATTCTAAAATGATACAAATGTCGAAGCAAACAGGTGTTCTACATAACCTGGTGTTTAACTGTTTATGCACATTGCTGTATCCCCAATCCAATTCTAGGACTTGCATCAACTTTGATTAACACAATACTTTGTTACGTGTAGGCTCGTACAAAGGTAACAAAATAAAAGAGTGAAGTCAACAAGCTTTGTAAATTTTAACAAAATAATTTATTTCCCTAGAAAACAAGGTAAAAATATGAATAAGGACTTACGGTTTGTGAATATAATCCAAAATTTAATCCTAGAATTGAAAAATATAAGTCCTATCACTAAACAGTTCTAATTTAATCCAGGTTCGAATCTTGATGAAGTTCCAATATGGAAGGCGATGACGTCAGATGAGGTCGTTGTACTGATGGCAACAGTTCCTCGTTCAATCACAATTTAAAATGTTCTGGTTAGAATTCCAGAATAAATTTTCACTGAATCTCTTTGTCCTGGAATTTTTATAAAGAAGGGCACTTGTGTAGATTTCTAGACAATAGGAATTATTAAATCCCAAAAAAATAGATGAACTTCAGAATAAACTGGCAACAACAATAAAAACTTCTTGAACCCTCAAGGTTTAAAATACGACTGAATAGATCTGCTAGCAATTGGCTGTTTTAACCCGCGTTTTTAGATCACATGGTGGCTCACGTGACGGTTTACGTGATCCCTAATTTGAACAGCGCAGTAAAATAAAACAAAACGAATTATCACGTATTCAAGAATAGCCCTTTCTAAAAATCAGATTCCCACACTGGAAATAAATTAAAAAAGAAAGGCTGTTTACAACTCAGCTAACACGTGGGCCGAACATGACCTTGGTAATAGCCAATCGTTTTCACTTAGATTTTACAAAACGTCTCAACCAAGGTGAGCTAAAAATACTGATAATGTAATACCTTTTAATTCTAATCAGAAATGAATTCTCCGAAAAATAAGATTCAAATCCAGTGAAAATTATCGTTAGAATAAAATATAATGAAACAAAATTAAAATAAAACAAAAAGAATTTCAATCTAACACACAAGTAATTTAATTACATATTCGTAACAACTTCAACAACAACATTAAATTGGATGATGATGACCGTGTCACTAACAGTAAAGTGGCACCAATGTCTATGTTGTGCAGATGACGGTGGATACCTTGACAAGACTTACTTATTTATTATTAATTTATTTACTTAGTAATTAATAGTAGTAGTAATATTAAACTTGTTGATGCAATGCAGGTAAGACAAAATTTTCACTTAATGAATTATTGCTTGTCTCCAGTAAAGTAACATCCGTGTGCAGTTTAGATGAGTTTATCAAACAAGAGACCAAGCCATGCAGTCTCAAAGATTTCAAAGCACTTAACTCAATTTTAACAATTTTACCATTTAGAACTTCTCACGGAATACATTTCGATTCATAAATCACAAGTTTATAAATTTTGCTAATCTTTCAACTCAATGATGAATTTCACTGCCTAGATTCTACCTATGTTTTGTACGCAGTTGATGGTTTTGAGACCTGCTGACAACAAGAAGAAGAATTGCTTACTATAAATAGGCAGGGGTCATTATTCCAAATGGGACAAATGTTTTAGGCAGACCCATGCCACCAACGTCCATAGCAGACTATTTCTTCCCATTGTACAAGAATGGTAGACAATTTGGTAGTTGCTCCTATACAAGGCTACCACAATCTGACATTTTTGAAAAGGCATACTGTAAAAGACCAGCAAATAAATAACAAATAAAATATAGATACTGACAAAACCTGCTTCGTGTTTGTTCTGTTTATGTACACACTGTAGATTTTCTTGATATCCAAAAAGTTTATTTCAACATCAAAATAATACGAATGGCTTTAATAATATCAGTCAGACTGAGGATCGTAAAGCACATTTCTTAAGGCACTAATAACATACCAAGGTAAGTACTATTCGATACATTTTGAACTTGCCTGCTTGTTTCATTTTTCCCATTACACGGGTAATTTCTGTGAGAGCTGCAGTACCTGAGAGTGGATCTATTGCTCCAAACACCCAGGCATCATGATGGTTGCCTAGCAACACATACCTATCTGGAAATCAATAAAAATAATTTACACTACTTTACAACAATTTAATGAACGAATAGGAGAAACTAGATATAAGTTTCATAAAATAATTCAACCTTTCAGGACAAATAATGATCATCAAAACGAATTATTATACACGTTACTACTTCAGTTTCTAGTTTAAAGAACAGCTATGTACAAATTGCTCTCGTTTATAAAACATGGTGTCTAACATTAAGCTTATTTGTGTTGAGACATTAGAGCAAGCATCAAGTTTATCTTTGTCCAAACGTTAGAATAATCATATATATATATATATATATATATATATATATATATATATATATATATATATATATATATATATATGCAATCAGTGACGATAGATAGATAGATAGATAAGAGACAGACACAGAGAGAAAGACACAGAGAGAGACCTTGAAGCGTTAGCACAAGCACCAAGTATATTTATGTACTCACACTGAGGCGTTTGAACAATTAAGTATATTTCAAGAGTTTGAAACAAGCATTAAGTATGTAGATTTCCTGATATAAGAACACGTATCTGATATGTCGATGTGCAGACGTTGTCTTACCATCTCATGTAGCTGGTCCTCTTTTTGGTGTTGGTGGATGTGGTGTGTTCATGTGTATATATGTATGCGTGTGTGCTTCAACTCTTTTCAAAGTGAACTAATTAATGATCATGCTCCATATCAAAAGTATAAACATTTAAATCTTTTGCTACAGATTAAAATATTGTATTGAAGCATAAAATGGTCAATTATTCTGAAATACCTGGTTCAACATTCCCAGTTATAATTCCAATAACATTTTCCACCGTTACCATTGTCAGGTAATTATTCACCGTCAATTTTACCTTCCTGAAATATAAATGACACCAAGATACAACAAATACCTGTAAGGTAGTCTAGAAACTCTGGCATGCTAAATGAAACTAAGTATCACACAGATGTTTATTTATGCAATAACAACAGAAACAACGGACTTAGACTAAAATGGAGCTCAAATATAAATGAAATTGTTTTATAATTACATGGATTTCCCAGTCTATATGATACAATTGAAGTGCAATTTCCATCATCAAACAAAGTTTGTATGTGAATAAACCGTTGTCAAAAATAATAAATCCAAAACGATTGACATCATTCTCCTTACAAACCTATTACTAAATTTTGTTTTCGATGTTGTGCAATTTTGCAAGGGACTTTTTAATAATAATAATAATAATAATAATAATAATAATATTCTTTATTTATCCACTGTAAAATAATTAGTTAAATGCGAAATTATATTACTGACCTGTAATTACAACAAATATACATGTCGTTACGAAAAGGTTATTAACATCTCCAGCATGACAGAATGCAAATATAACAGACATTAACACAAATTGAAACAAGTTCACATACTTTTACTGCAAACACATAGAACAGCTGCAATGCATTCTGTGCGAAAATCAGGATTCCTCGTGAAAATAGTTCTAAAGGTATAATTTATTAAAAGTAGTAACATCATGTGTTTGTTTGATACATACTGCAAACCTTTCCATGGGACTATATCAGCATAAGCAAATGATTGTTTTTCATACAAAGTATACTTTCAACATATATAAATCATTGTTTTCCTTCGTCCTTGTGTTAATACTGCTTACAAATTTAAATCATTAAGGTATTCTGGGTCTAACTTATTTAAGATCTTTACAGAAAGAAAAGCTTTTCTAAAAATAACATAATCCGTAATCAGCAGCCATCTAAGGGTGTTAAAAAAAATTGATGTAGATGTTAGAATATTTTCAACATTTACAATCACTCTAACTACTCTTTTCTAAAATATGTAGTCTCTGTGTGAAAGAAGTACGGTATTCTCCCCACACTGTGCCGCAGTAGATAAAATATAGAACAACAACAACACTATACAGTATATACACTATCAACATTATACAGTATATACACTATCAACATTATACAGTAAATACACTATCAACATTATACAGTATATACACTATCAACATTATACAGTATATACACTATCAACATTATACAGTATATACACTATCAACATTATACAGTATATACACTATCAACATTATACAGTATATACACTATCAACATTATACAGTATATACACTATCAACATTATACAGTATATACACTATACAAGTTTAAGATCAAATAATCTGACATAAACTTATTTTCATTTTTTTTCTCTAATGCACACTTATAAAAATGTTCCAAAATAGTATGAGCACCATAAAGTAACATCTCTAGGGATACCGAAGTGTAATGCACATTTTAAAGTTTCATTTGTTGTGCCATTTCCTTCTAAGCATAATTTTCTACACTTGGTTACACAGTGTGCTCAGCAGATAAGCATTAAAAGAGTTTTATACACCTTGAAGCTGCCTAATAAAGGCTTCATCCAATATCGACTGTCACTTAATTTCTGTTTGCAACCAGCACTCATAAATGCCTTATATCTCCATCATTTTCAAACATGTTTATGATCGTGTTGATACTTAGAGAATCACTACTAATCACTTTTACTACTATATTTAACAAATGCGTTTTTGCTAAAGGAATGTACTTGTTAGTCATAGAATGTAAAAGGTATATGGTACCGTACGAGTGTCAGAACATACAATAGCAACAGTTCATGTAAGTTAAGTCACCGACGACTTGGGGGATTCATGTGGAAACCTAACAAATACTTGTAGCCTTCTATTGTTCTTTGAAAGTCGTGTTTAGGCATTTTTCATGTCTCCTTTTTACTGAATAAATAAATCCATACTTGATGGTCTAGAACCTTGACAGATTTCAAAATCTATATATAATGAGAGAGAGAGAAAAGACGATGAAAAATAACGAAATAGGAATAAATAATTAAATAAATAAATTTGACTAACACATGTAATACCTAATATATTTCCTAAATGGGACAATAAAGTCGTTTCCAATTGCTATCAAACTTGTGGTGATAAAAGTAGTATCCCTACTACCATATTCTTTTACTCCTGCTGATATATTAAACTATCAATCTATGAACTATATCAGCAGTATTTTTATCGAGTACACTGCTCTTTTAACATCGTCAGTGTCCGGTACACCAATCTCCTATTATATTTAATCTTCATAAATGATGCTAAGAAAGTTCAATATTTGCCGGCAACCTATTATATATATATATATATATATATATATATATATATATATATATATATATATATATATATATACACATGGCGGGTATACCATTTGTCTATTATGTTCAATCTTTTGTGCATGAAGATGAAAAAGACGGTCTAAGAAAAAGGTACTCTTTTACAGGAAATAAAAACTGATCATTAACATACATACTTATGCAATCAAATCTACTAATGCTCCTTCTTTTAATTAGTTACTTCTATTTTCTTTGTAGTACTGGCTTAATCGTCATTGTAAATCGTAATATATCATGTGATTCCTTTGTCTGCAAAAGTAACATTTTTTGAAAGAAACAGTAGTACTTACTTCTACAACAAAACAATTCAGATATTATAGGGATATAGGGAACAGAGATCAAGTGTAGAAAATATAGTGATAGCTTGGGGCATTAAAATTAATATTTCCCAAATGGAACCTTATTATTTTTTAAAGTTTTGGATGATAGGTCTGAGACTTTACAGATACGTGTATGTATGTTGGATTACGTTTGAAACTGATCTAGTTCAGATATGTGTATGTATGTTGGATTACGTTTGAAACTGATCTAGTTCAGATATGTGTATGTTTGTTGGATTACGTTTGAAACTGATCTAGTTCAGATATGTGTATGTATGTTGGATTACGTTTGAAACTGATCTAGTTCAGATACGTGTATGTATGTTGGATTACGTTTGAAACTGATCTAGTTCAGAATCTTAAATTTGGCTTTTACTGATCCGAATGACATGCTGAAATCTATCAGTGTGAGAATCTTTCACTCATTCCTAGAAAACACACGGGTGGACAAACCCACGCTTTAATAGTTGTAAGGAATAATAAGACTAACTTATGAAGTTTGACTAGTATATTACATGGAAAGCTCAAGTGTACACTGCTAAGTGAAAAGTAGCTTAACTATATTCAAGACATTACCTGGTTACATTGATGAATCCAGGACCAATTGTGTACGTTATATTAAGTTTTCCTTTCCACTCATCTGGGGCTGTTGGACCACCCAGCTCTCTGAAATGTATAATTGTACTTACCATGTGTAAATATGAATAACACACGCACAGTTGCAGTAAGCGTGGACTGAAAACTGTGATTGCATTATGAACAACACACGCACAGTTACAGCCAGCCTGGACTGAAAACTGTGATTGCATTATGAATAACACACGCACAGTTACAGCCAGCCTGGACTGATATTTGTGATTACATTATGAATAACACACGCACAGTTGCAGCCAGCATGCACTGATATCTGTGATTGCATTATGAATAACACACGCACAGTTACAACCAGCATGGATTGATATGTGTGATTGCATTATAAATAACACACGCACAGTTACAGCCAGCATGGACTGAAATCTGTGATTGAATTATGAATAACACACGCACAGTTACAGCCAGCATGGACTGATATCTGTGATTGCATTATGAATAACACACGCACAGTTGCAACCATCATGGACTGATATTTGTGATTGCATTATGAATAACACACGCAGTTACAGCCAGCATGGACCGATATATGTGATTACATTATGAATAACACACGCACGGTTACAGCCAGCATGGACTGAAATCTGTGATTGCATTATGAATAACACTCGCACAGTTACAGCCAGCATGGACTGAAATCTGTGATTGCATTATGAATAACACATACACAGTTACAGCCAGGATGGACTGAAATCTGTGATTGAATTATGAATAACACACGCACAGTGACAGCCAGCATGGACTGATATATGTGATTGCATTATGAATAACACACGGAGTTGCAGTCAGCATGAACTGAAATCTGTGATTGCATTATGAATAACACATGCACAGTTACAGCCAGCATGGACTGAAATCTGTGATTACATTATGAATAACACACGCACAATGACAGCCAGCAAGGACTGATATATATGATTGCATTATGAATAACACACGCACCGTTACAGCCAGCATGGACTGATATCTGTGATTGCATTATGAATAACACACGCACAGTCACAGTAAGCATGGACTGATATATGTGATTGCATTATAAATAACACACACAGTTACAGCCAGCATGGAAAGAAATCTGTGATTGCATTATGAATAACACACGCAGTTACAACCAGCATGGACTAATATCTGTGATTGCGTTATGAATAATACACGCAGTTACAACCAGCATGGACTGAAATCTGCGATTGCATTATGAATAACACACGCACAGTTACAGCCAGCATAGAATGAAATCTGTGATTGCATTATGAATAACACATGCACAGTTACAGCCAGCATGGACAGAAATCTGTGACTGAATTATGAATAACACACGCAAAGTTGCAGCCAGCATGGGCTGAAATCTGTGACGGCATTATAAGTAACACACGCACAGTTACAGCCAGCATGGACTGATATCTGTGATTGCATTATGCTTCCCTCCATGATAACAAGTATAAATGGAACAGAGTTTGATCCATTGGAAGTGCTTGTTTACAATTAGTTGTCAGCTCTGTGTGGAAGGTAATGATGTTCAATGTTTATGTACTGCAAAATATTCATTATCATGACAACAACAAAAAACAACTTCAAATTTGGAGTTTTAGTTTTTAAGTTCGAATGCTTTAAACATGGTTCACATGCTTTTCTAAAGATACATTTCCAGGTCATTTCCAAGTGTTTTTCCAGGATGAAATTAATTTTTTCAAGGTTCAAATATCACCATTACTGAATGGAATTAAAGAACATTTTAGATTATAAAACATGCATTTTCAAAATCTAAAGATGTTTCTCTTTCAAGACTCTCCAAAATATCTAAGTCAGAAAAGATGATCATATACAAAACCACAAAATGTATCACATGAAACAAGTTTGATTATATTCCTATAAACCGGCATGTAAAGTCATTTCAATGTACAGAATAAAAATTCTAACTTTATTTTGCTGACCTGCATTATGTTGCTAAGCGGGAACAACATAATGGACACAAATTAGTTTTGTTTCCTTTCAAACCTTTAATTCTAAAGAATTCTATAGCAATATATACGCATCTTACAGAAAGGAAACATTTCCTATTACAGTATAAAAAAAATAAAAGCAAATAATTAGAATCTTGTCTTGTAATGAAAAGAGTTTAATCCTGAATTTATCTGTGCCAATAAAATCTCGAACAAGATTTTTCAAACAACCTAATCTCCTTAAGACGATCTGGTTAAAAATCCATTATTTAAAAAACATTTTCAAAAGGATTGATTTAAATTTTGATAAAAGACCTTCAAAATTATATACTATTGTATAAACAAGGACTGCAGTTTCTGTAAAATCAACTTGTCTTCTTGTAATTCATTAAAACAGTCCCCAAACCTATAATGATACAGGGGTTCGTATCGTTTTTTAATATATAATACAAGGGAAGACAATTTCTCATTTCAGCTCTAAAATAATAAAATAGAATAGAGACAAACAGTCATACATATAATTATATTGTTATAAAGGATAAAAGCATACATTAAATGCGAAACTAGTTGCACAGAATTATCGGCGTTGTGTTGTTTTTGTATTCCAATTCATTTTAGCTCCGAAATTCAACAATGTGGTCTACAAATTTAGCTTAAAACGAATAGCAGTCCGTTTTCTAATCCAGGTTTCCTCCGAATATTCCCACCCCATTTTTCATATTTGGACATTTAGGTTGGGTGTAGGGTCATTCCAATTACATATCGAAAATTTGGAATTTGCCGCCACCGGCGGTAGCAACATATGGTAGTCGCTTACCAGCGGTCCTAGCAAATTTAAGCTTATGTTATATTGACTTATTCCTTCATGAAATCGATAGGAAAATGATTTATTTTCTCAGAAATGGCAAGTATTATAACCGTTATGTCTTTAATCCGCTGACAGACTAGACGAAACTACGGCATAGATGAAACCTGACCTGGTACTCGCCATTTGCATTACTAGTCATATAACTTCAAAAATCTCAAACGACGACATCGGAAGTTTAATAGTCACGTGATATCAACAACAAACTCCTTTTTAATGTTGTTGTACAGAAATTCAATTATATTAAATTAAACTCAGATAATTTTTATAAAAACCAGCAATCTGGCCAGTCTGATTTATCAAGCAGAGAGCACACATCAACTTGGCAGTCACGTGATACAACAAAACTCCTGAAGTTGTTCTCGGAATATATAAATATGGAAAATTTTGTGTTCTTTCGTTTTTGTATTTTTATTACAGCCAGTATACGACTTTCATTTAATATTTTTTAAAAATTTTTTCTCTACAACATTTGAAAATGTGGGTTGTTAGATTTGTGTACTCATGCGACTAGCAATGCAAATCGCGAGTACCAGGTCACACTTCATCAACACCATAGTTTTATCTTGTGTTTCAGCAGATTAAAGACATAATGATTTTAATACGCACAATTTCTGAGAAAATAAGTAATTTTCATATCAATTTCATGCATGTATCACTGGATCTAACAACGTTTAAAGTTAGCTAGGCCATCCGGTATGCGGCTACGCTTTGCCACCACCATGTTGGCCTCTTGTGATGCTAAACTGGTTTTCATACCTTCCATGTAAGGAAAGATACAGCTATAGAGCTGACTTTGAAAATAAAAGTGTACTAGACGAATCTAATCCACCGAGTGTTTGGACTGACTCAGCATATGCGTTTATTGCAAGTACCCAAATGATCCATACTGCACCCTCAGAATATTCTGGTTACAACTCGATAAATTTGACTCACGATCAGTTTAGTTACGACTTAATTACGTGACTGTTTCGGGCGTCAGGTGGTGGCGAAAAATTCCCGGGTTTTTCCCGACTTTCATCAATATTTTCGAAATTCAAGGACTTTTCACGGTGGGGAAAAAATTATCATTTCTCCCGACTTTTTCCGAACTTCCCGGTAAAGTGGCCCTGTTTAAACTTCTTTGAATTAAAGGTATTCCAATAATTAATTTTGCTATTGATAAGATATTACCAAACGTTTGTAAACGTGAGGGATGGAATTATGATTAAGAATGGCCTTATCATCGGGTAAATACTGTACAATCAAGTTAAATAACCTACAGCTACAATGCAATGCTCTAATTAACTAATTCCAAATTGATGTCTTTCATCATAATTTTCTATTTTACACTAGAAGAACAAATAATTGTAATAAAATAATTTCCCCTCTTTTGTTCTTTCTCAATCATGTAAAGAAAACGTTACGTTCAAATTTGCATCGATAAAACACAGTGTTAATTAAGTCCATGATTGTTGATATACCCATCTCTTTTTACAAACGTTTGCAAGTAATTACTACGAATAAGTCCATATTCTGCCTTATGAAACTGTGATTAGACTGGTAACCTGTGATTAGACTGGTAACCTGGGTCTTAAATAAAAGAAAAACAAATGTACAACTTGTCATCCCGAAAATATTTTTCCATTACCTGAGAAAGTGTATTGCATCCCCATATCCAATCGGCTGGCATGGAATCTTTATATTGATGGTATTTTTGTCCACAGCTAGTCTATGCGCATACTCTGAAACAGGATAAAATATACCACATCATAACAATATAATTTATCCACTAACAGTAATCGATATTTCTTGTAAATTTACCTTTTAGTATAATAATTGATTTTCTAACCTTAATATTTATTGTTATACAGGTGAAATGATTCAACAGGGAGGCATGATTACATATGTCGATGTTCACGTGTTATTATGATGGAAATAATGGACGAATAAGATGTCGGTAAAAATTAAATATGTGTAAAACATGTCAAATGTAAAGAATTTTCGTCATTGAAACTTGATCCATTATGTCATTTTCTGCTAAAATTTTAAGGATATAGGGTAATGGTCAGTAAAATGATTTTTTTTTTAAAGGTGTAGGACTAGAGCAAATTTGAGTGAGTTTAATATTGTGCTAAATCAATTCCATGATCAGCTGTAATATTTTGTACAATGAATGAAAAAGATCATTAACCTATTACTTGTATCACAAAGGATGGACAGTTTAAAACATGTTTTCGTTATAATTCACCTCAACGTCTAATGCTGGGATTGTCAATCAAAACCATATATTTTGCATAACACAATTTCCGATAGACCAACCAAAGTGATCACCAAAACAGACGTGAATGTTTACGTAATTACAATTTTGCTGCATCAGTAAAATTGTTTGTCTTTAGCTCAGTTAGCGAATATGCAGTGGGACAGCTATGTAACTTTAACTATGCAGCACATAAAAATTCAAATTAATTTTAACCCCAACAGCTCCCACTTTTGTGAAATGTTTAATAATTTGTCAATTGCATTAAATGTATGTTTTATTTTTAAGGAGAAACATTTTAAATTTAAACTTATAGCAATGCTAATTAATTTGGCAGAGCATTCTCAACAAATCTAAATATTGGTATGCCTTCACCATTGTTCAGATTCGTTTCTCTTTGAAGGTTTTGCTTAAGAACAAGACCAAATTAGATCTATGCTTAAATTTATGGTAAAATTACAGCTTTGTGCTAGAATGAAATCTCAGAGTATCTCTTAAACGTAACCAATGAAGTTTCCAGTCTAACCTCAAATCTGAAGATTTGTTAGAGAAATAAAATTTACACAAATTGGGAGCCAGACTGGTATGTACTCCACCGTCTCCAGCATTAATTTAGTATTCACAATACAGCCTTACTATGGTTCAACAGACAAAAACTGTGTCTATAAACGGATAACATTCCAGCCTTAGATCTATGTTTTGGTGTTCTACGCTGCTCTGTTTTCGGCATCTTCTGTTCAATCTATACACTCAGCCGCTCTTAAGTGTCATAGATCAACATCCGGTGTCTCACCTGTTATATGCTAATGACACTCGCATATACAAATCTAGCTGCCCCAGCGAAGTTCAGGTTACCATACGAGGCGTAGAGGTACATTTTTGATAAGAAGTCAATGATGACACGTAACAAACTGCAGATGAATGATTTTAAAACTGAATCCATAGTGATCGCCATGCAGAGACTATCTCAGTCACATCCGTTACCTCAAATAATAAGTATCAGAAATACCAACATTGCTTTACAAAGTCATTACGAAACTAAGGTGTCACTCTCAACCGTATGCTCTCATTACACAAACATGTAATGAACACAATTAAGGCTGCATATCTGGAGCTAAGATACATCAGCTCCATTCGCAATTTACTTTCGAATGATGCCACTAAAGCACTTGCGTGTTCCTTGATACTTTCAAGACTGAGCTATTGTAATTAACTTCTATTTCGTTCCTCTCAGTATCTCCGACAGAAAACTACTAAAAGTTCAAAACATGGCTGCTCGGATCATCATTAGAGTACGAAGAACTGAACATATTTCCCATTGCTCTGTAACCTTCACTGGCTACCCATTCGATCCAGATCCAAACACAAAATCTGACTTCAGTCCAATATACCTATTTAACCTACACTCGATCCAGAAACTTAAGCATCTCCTCCGACATTCGAATTCTCATTGTTGCTACTGTTAAAACGAATAAATATGGACAACATTAATTTGCATACCATTGTCCAGGTACGTGGAACGAATTACCCATAGACACATGGACACTGATCTCATTCACGAATGCTCTTAAAACTTACCTATTTCGAGTACAAACACAGACTTAAAGACTTATGAATGTTTACCTCTTTAATTATCATCAGCATGTTTTCGCTTTGTAATTTCATGATCTCTGGTTTTGTAATCTTGACTTTGTGTATTTTGTGTATGTTATCTAATATTATAAGACGCTTAGAGCTTCTAAAGATTAGGCGCTGTACTGTGCCCACATTATTGTTATTATTATTATTATTATTATTATTATTATTATTATTCATGTTGTTGTTGTTGTTGTACGTCTTGAGTCAAAATTATAGAAAATTTAAACTGTTCCCAGTTCTTTTGAAGTTGTACCAAAGTAACATTAAATTGAAACAAACATAAATAACCGAACTATTGGTAGTTATACAACAACCAAGAGACAGTAGAGTACTATCTGACTTTAAGCTCGCCCATGTTAATAGCAAATATTTATAAAGGAAATATTCAAGTTCAGATTCATTTGAGATCAGTGTTATATAAATGACCTGTTTCAAGCATCGAATCTGAGAATTCTCAGGTTCAATTTAACACAATACTTAGGAACTGGGATATAAGATATTTTGTTCGGCCCTAAAGGTGACTTGGAGGAAAATCCATGTCAAACCTCTGGTCTTATTTTTACCTTTGGCGGGATAGAATGGTGTAAGGTAGTCCCCGTCTCCACCAACAGTTCCACGCTGAACACCAGTATCTGGCATCCACCAGGAATTAGGGTATGTATCTGATGTTCCGTAAATATTGAAATCGGCCGGATCGGTGTACAATATTACACCAGAGGCATTAAATCTCTGAGCATTTAATACCTAAATTAATATAAGATTTTCGTTATTGGTTTAAGATATCGTGATTTTAAACGCAATTGCAAACTAACAAGGTGTGTGCCCAGTCATAATCCTCAGATGAGCATCGATGAATGAAAGTCAATGGAGTTAATCGTGCATACAGGTACCGGAAATAGGTGAAAAGTTCTGGAGATGTAACAAATGGTCTGAATAAGTAAAACTTGCTCAGCCTTTCGTAACAAAAATATACTGGCACAATGTACTAAAAAGTGAAGAAGTGGTGAATCAATTGTATCTTTCTATTTAATGCAATAAAAAGCACATAATAATATTGGATTTGCTTAAAGAGGAATCTATTATGTCCAAATACTTTGAATCAAAAAAAGAGACATAAACAATAGTATTTGCAAGGTCAGTGTTATGAGGCAATACATTTGCACCCTCAACAATATTTAATATTTATAGACATTTTTACTATTTTTGTGTCCAATTTTAGTGTGCAAATATAAATAGGTTACTGTGGTACGTACAAAATATATTTCAGTGTTTTCAATGCATGAAATTATTAAAATCAACATTATCCTGGTTTAGTGTTTGATAACAGCAGTTCATATATCATATTTAACCAATGAAAATCCAATGCAAGATGATAAATCGGCTTAAATGTTTCAATTTATGGTACATATTTACTGATTATAAGTAAACCCCTGACATCCTAACAATTTCTCAGGCTATCACCTTGGTCTTATCATGATAGAAATGTTATAAATATTAATGGCGTTATATTATAAAGTTCTGTTACTTTAAACTAACAATCAACACTTGTATTCCTGAAATGAAGCATGTTTGTCAGGATTAAATAAACTGACCTTGTCCCCTCGAAATATCTTCCCATATCGTGCGATAACTATCTTATTGGTGACATCGATGGACATATTATTTTTTAGGAACATGAAGTCCTCAATTTGTCCGTAGTTGACGTACACCAAGTCACCCTGTAAATACAAAATATAAAATAAATTATGATTTATTTTGCTTTATTAGTGTACGAAAAGCTTTGTAAAGCCTGATATTCATTTTCACCGCTGTTTATCATACTGATAGATGTAAATCTCAGAACAATACTTTGCAAGCTAATTATCTGGAAGTTTTGCTAATAAGGACTAATGGAATTATTTTGCATAAATTTGTTGTTATTAATTTGATATTTAATTCAATTAGAAAATTATTGATTTGGATAATAGTAGTGCCTACCAAGAACTTAATATAATCAACTCAACATTCAACTTGACTCAGTAATTAAAATGGATAATATTTAAGTGTAAGTTTGTTTAATAAGACAAGAGAATTGGAGCTAATTGTTGGCACTCCGAGTTCAAATGCCCTTAATGAAGACCTTAAATATGGATATTGTGACACAACGCAAGTCACCAAATAACTATAATAAACCATAGTTACTAATTTTACGGATTTCATAACTTTCAGTAATCACTGAAAAACAATTTGTTTTAGCTGGAGTGACTTTGACCTTTGACTCCAAGGTGTTCCCAAATATACCAGTATCAGAAGCTACCTATACAAAACTGTATTCCACTTATGAAATTAGATAATAATTAAATGCAGATTTCATGATTTATCATCCAGGACTCAATATTACAATTTCAGGTGCAGCGAAGCCTTCATTCTACCTTTAGAACCGTTAACAAATAGATAGGTGCCTCTGTAATGGGAAATGTGCCCAAGATATCGGTACAAAATTGGGCACAGAAAGCTTGACTTATCGAGTGAAGCCATATCCAGATTCATGCCTGGTGATCTTAGACTTGACAATGAACCTAGACCATCAAATTGATAGCATTCTTCCTCTAACAACGGGTAGCCCATTTCGCTTGACTAACAACCTCTATTTTCTTTGGTTTCATGTAACGCTGTTCATGTTCATGCAGTACCTTGTATACGTTGTATTATGTAGTTTTGCAATAAAACAAGAAAGTTTTATAACAAGAAAATATTTATAAAAGTTGTTATAAAAGTGAACGTCAGATTGGTACCTCGGCAACTCCTGCTGGAGCCCATGAATTATATGGTGGAATTATATCAGACTGCTTGCCATCGTCATCCAGCGCCTTCTCAACAAATGCAGAGGTGAAAACTGGCTCCCCATTGGCTATCACTATCTCCACCTGAAAGTTAAAAGCAGTTGTCCAGTGGATTTATTAGTCAATATATAACGCACCACTTGAAATTTACACTTTTATAAATATCAGTTATTGATACTTATTCATATTTGTCTCCCCTGAATTACGATGAACCATCATATAGATTGTGCTCTAAATTTTCGAGTATGGTCAATGTATTTTGATAGAATTATTTGTTTTAGAATATTTTATAACTGATATGCATTTGTATTGTAGTAATATTGCGTAAATTAGTCTAACTTTATTTCTTATATAGTATTGACCTTAAAGTTGGAACTGAGAAGTAGTACGGTAAGAACTGTCATTTCTGTGTCTTTCCTTAATTTATTTTTTATGGATTATTGTTTAATATTTATTTTTTATCTTATTTATTTCATTTCTTTAGGGGATTATTAACGTAAGCATGCATTGTCTCTAATTTATAAACCAATATTTAGAAATGTAAATTATATGTAACCTTAACATTAATACAGGTATACAGACAGAAACAGTACGAAATATCCTTGGTAAAATATAGAATAACATGCCAAGGATCTTGAAGCATACACTTAGCTGAATGTAAGCTGAATTGAATGATTTAATTTGCATCAAGCACTCTTAATTGAAATATCTAATTTAAATTATACTAAAAAGGAAAGAAGCACGCAGTTCCCATGGTACTATTGCATGACAGGACTCGGACTCAAATATAAAATTTATTTTAAAAAAAAAACAAAAACCTTTTCTCCATCCTAGCGAGCTCAGGGATGTATGTCTTAAAAGACTGTGAAGTGAGACAACCTTTAAATTTGGGATTTGTATTTCTATGAGTTTACACCTACTTGCTTTTATATTTGTTTTTCTACTGAACGCTTTGTCTTACTAGGAATGTTGGTAAAGGTTTGTCCTCTGCTACATGTAGCCAGAATAGTGCAAATGTGCCATTATATATTACATATGTATGGAACTATATGTAGAGCTTAATGATATGTCTGCATCCTAAAATTACAAAGATATAGAATTGCAAATAAAATCTTAAAGACTTCAAAGTAAATGTGAACATCTGCTACTACGAGAAAATGAAAAAGTTAAACATGTTAAACTTCTGGGAGAAATTTATATAAAAGATAATGGTAAATAAGTTTTGGAGTAACACATAATTCATTGATATTAGTTTCCTGGTCATTTTGCTGACATATCATTAAGCTCCGTATACTATTCCTCAGGAGTACAATTACTATCTGAGAAATTCAGCAATTCCAGGCTTAATATTTTAGCATTGAAAGATTCAAGTTGTCTGCCTACATTGGCGGCAGTCAGAAAAGCCGATCTCCATTTGATATAGGGATTAACGCCTAATTTAATGTGTACATCGACAACTACTGGAGCAGAATCCACGCTATCAGTAGGATGTAGAAGCTTGGAGACTAGGAGGATGTATCAATTTTATAATTGTGTAAGTATTGTCGAAGAAATCTACTGAAACAACTATTTTCTTTTCCCAATACACTAGCAATTACAATACCTCAGGCAAAAAGGTAAGATATATGGGGTGAGAAACATGCGTTGACCTAGGTTTCAGGCAGATAATCGAATTCCGGTCTGAGATGCGATTCTTGGTAAGAAATGAAGACACCCTCGAAATGATTGGAACTTAGATACTGTAGGAGTATAATGACCATGGAATGTTTCATGGTCCTTGGTACATTAACACTATACTGACAATAAACTGAATTGTGTCAAATACTGGGTAGCAACCATGTGATCTGAGATGCTGTAACTAGTGTTATGGTGCCCGGGCCGGGGTACATGCAATTATATCATCGTCACAAGTCCCCTTCTGCAAACGGTATCAGAATCTTGCTGACTGTAAACTATCCACATCCACATCAAATGGCAATGTTCAATATTGAGGAAAGAGAGCGATCATGTGCTTTTGGGGTGCTAAGGTTATAATACTAGTTGTATCATTCTTAATCCGGGCATCAGAGAATGAAATTGTAGCCGGTACTCGAAATATTCGTGTCGGATCGTCCTGGAGCCATTCGACATTGGTTGATGGATGGATTGGAATGAGACAGACCCGTAACATACCA
Organism: Megalonaias nervosa; assembly: GCA_016617855.1. Taxonomy (NCBI): domain Eukaryota; kingdom Metazoa; phylum Mollusca; class Bivalvia; order Unionida; family Unionidae; genus Megalonaias; species Megalonaias nervosa. Next base: position 34,811 of record JAECUM010016328.1, read on the forward strand.
TGCCTACAAGAATTCATAACAGATGTGGACCGTTTCATAGCCATATACTTCATATATTCCATGATATTAACTGGGCACATCGTTTTTAAACTGGTCACAGAGCGACAAGGTATAGTCGTGGAATTCTAAGCCATCTCGGATCTCTCTGAGTGCCTGTTTCTAGATACCGCGACGTAACATGTGATATTAGATCATCGTAAATAGTTTCCCCGGGCATAGTTCGAAGTTACATCGGAATTGATATTGACCGGCGTGGAGAGAAAATGAGTCGAAAACAAATCCCCTCTCTATTTTATTATTCAACGTGATTCTCAGGACCAACGGGCATGATGCTAAATGATGGACTGGATCTTCCAAAAGTTTTATGTGGAGTTTTCATTCCACCTATTTATATAATTTTTAACTTTCTTATGGAATCTTCCACTGAGGAACCAATGGCAGCCCTGACTGTTTTATCTGCTCTTTCAGAATCCTTAATGTCAATGTGACTAGGCATCCAACAACACAAAATACTTTCACATATATACATACATACATACATACATACATACATACATACATACATACATACTTAAGTTGAAGTTAATATTTTATGGGACGCACTGGACTTAAATATGTGACGCTAGACCAGAATTAAACCCGAGTCATACCTAGCATTAACCAGACGATATGCTACCATGTCTATAATCCTGGGTCATACCTACCATTGCATTAGCCAGACAATATGCTACCATGGCTATAAACCTTGGTCATATCTAGCATTAGCCAGACAATATGCTACCATGGCTATAAACCTTGGTCATACCTAGCATTAGCCAGACGATATGCTACCATGGCTATAACCCTTGGTCCTACCTCGCATTAGCCAGATGATATGTTGTCATGGCTACTAAGTCTGATTTCCGTAGCTTCTTAATGCTACACTTTTACCCTGAAAAAAGATTTCTCTGTACATTTTTAGTTACAAAAATTAACCCAACAATTTGTTCTCTCTGTAGGGTCCACACTTTGAATTATGGTCTTACACTGTGTGCTAGATCTAAAGGTAGAACAAAACACTGGACTAAATACGGATACCTCAGATTAGCCAAGCTGATATAGTTATGGTTTGTGGATCAAAACAATGATGTAGGTAAAAGTACGAAAATCTTTTCTGACTCACCCTGTTTGGATTTGTAATATTCGGGTAGGACATTAAGACTTCGTAAGGAGTAACTTCCACTTTGTCCAGTCCATGGTCTCTCCACTGCTGGGCTATGTGCTTCACCATACCCTTCACATTTTCTGTCCCTGCCAATCTTTGCTTGCTTGTGTAATTCCTGGCAAAATGGACACAAATAAACAAAATTATATATATTTTAATGGTTATAGAAAGACAACTGTGTGACACTATCATCCTGGATCTGTATGGACAGAGGAATGTAAAAGACAATTAGTCTTCAAATGGGACGCTATCCAAATAATTTCAAATGTATATTTATTCCTATAAGTGAGGCTGAATGCTCTGTTGTATCGAAGTAATGTAAATGAAAATTGTATTATAATGTGGAAGCAGAGACTAAATTACAATTTAGGCAAAGAACATAGTTTACCCTAATGAAAAAGGATGCGAAACTCATTCAAAATATTAGTCCAATTTTGTTACTTGCTTTGGTAGAAGCACAATTTTGTTTCAATTCCGTATAAGAAGCAAGCGAAGTCCTGGCCCAATATAAAGAATAAAGAAGGATACAAAAGGATAATTCCATGAAAACTGTATTGCCAAGTTATGGCAATGTTTATATCAATCACTACAATGGTAGGAAAGAACACAAATACTCGCTTCATTATTTCTATTCCATGATTGCATATTATGCTTGCCTTCAGCTATAAGAGAATCGGTACGGATAAGAAATATTATCATGGCACTAAAACTACGATACGAATAATAATAATAATAAGAAGAAGAAGAAGAAGAAGAAGAACAACAACAACAACAACAAAAGCAACAACAAGTTAATGTATATAAGAGAGAGACACGTGATTTACATGGAAATGCCCCTAAGATGTGAAATGCACCTATAACTAAAATGCATTTAGTTTTGTTAGAATTTTCAAAATGTTTAAGCACAGAAAGCTAAAATAAAATGACTTTAAAAACTTTTATAAAATTACCCGGGAATTAGTGAATGTAATCAAAATTATCTGTAACGATTAAGGCATAGTTCATTGATTGCAAAGATTTAAATTACGTTTGGCATATTGGAACAGTTTTACTATTGTCTGCATACCTAAATATCATTTGCAAATTAAAACAGTTCATAAAAATTTATAGCATGATTCACTAGTACTTAGATCTAGCTATATGGTTAAAAATTTCAGAATTCTCTGTATTGCGTAATAGGCGATGTATGTGTGTATATATATATATATATATATATATATATATATATATATATATATATATATAGAGAGAGAGAGAGAGAGAGAGAGAGAGAGAGAGACAGAGACAGAGAGACAGAGAGACACATGGGAGACAAGAGAATGTAGGCATGTCGGCTCCAGAAACTTATGGACATGTCTTTCTGATGCATGCTTCATGTTCTCCCTCTGTGTAAGAATATTGGCAATCGTGGTAAAAAGTGTTGCGCAGCAGCCAGCTATCACCCTCTATAGCATACCTTGGAGGTAGTGAGCAAGGATTACTACCTAGGATATACAATGCGAAAACAACGTGTCACTTGACGAGGACATTAACATCCACAGTGAAAAGGCGTTCACCACCAAATTGAACAAACACGACTGCGATAAGAACAATTTACCTCGAAGATTAAGATGCTCGTTTATCAGGTCATCAGTACCATGCTGTATGCAGGGAAACATGGACTACCTACCGCTATCAAGAGAAAAAACTCAACAGATTCCATCCCCGCTGCAGGCGTTGCATTCATGGTGATACGTGGAAGTACGAGCTCAACAGTGCAGAAGTACATGCCCAGTAAACAATGCATGATAGACGCATCCCATAAGAAAAGCTTAACTGCGAAGTTGACAGCGCGAAGGGACCAGGACGAAGCCCAAAATTTCGCTGTAAGTGATACGAAAGTTTACAACATCAATATTAACGAATGGGAGAGAATTACAAGCAGCGGAGACAACTGGCGCCACAAGCTCCAAGTTGGAGCGCAACATCACGACGAGAAGCAGCTGGATATCCTACGGTACAGAGGATGCGACAACTCTGGAAGCAGTGCCAGTTAGGCTCTGCCTATCAAAAATCATATTTGTGCCACTTGCGGCATATAGGTCCTGTCGTTCCAAGATCAGACCTTTTAACCATTAGAAGAAAAGAAGCTCGCGCAAAGAAGTCATCGAGAATTGTAATTGCACATCCATTGTCTTAGGCAAACATTATTTGGAATGATTTCATTATGATTATATTTCAAAAACTTTTGTATTAGTTGTATTGTTAACATCAAAGAGTAATTAATATAGTTGCACAGCACACGAGACAAATTTTCTTATATTCTTAATCATCCAATCTTCTTATCTTAATAAAATAAAATGAAGAGTGGATTTCTTTTCATTGTGCACAATCCAAAACGGTGCCAACTACCAGTTATATTCCTTAAGAATTTATTTTTATTTTTATATTTATTTATAATATTGAGGAAGTTGTGTATTTCTGAAATCATACTTACTTTAGATTAGATCTGATGTTGTCCTTATTCAGGTCATTCATAATGCGTTGGAATGAATCCTCCATTCTGAAAATAAAAACTTAAGATGTATACAGCACAGGAATATGTTCTGATCTTCCTTGTTTTTCACTAATTCACCTTTATCCACTACAGATGTGCTGCAATTGAGCAATAAGGCTGACATAGTATGAGAATAGTTGCGAGATTACAAAAGCAGACTGTCCCATGGAAAAGGCAAGAAGCAATCTAGACCAACACAGGGAGGTCACAAACTCAGTCAAGATATACATTTTTCATTGAAAATACAATTTGGATTAAACAAGGAATAACGTTTCCCCTAAATCTATTATGCCACCTGCTAGCCCACCGTAATCACTCTTTATCTAATCCCTCTCCTCCAAAATTATTTGGTGAGTATTAATTCAGCTCCTTCACCTATTATTGTATTCAGTGATTATAACCCCCATACTTTCATCAGCAAAAAGGATAAACATAAATCAGAGATTGTTGAGATCGCGTTTGATGTTGCAAGAATACAACATTGATATTAGGAACATCAATGGGAAAGCTAACTGGATAGCAGATGTACTGTCACGTGTATTGAAGAATATATATATATATATATATATAGGCATATATATATATATATATATATATATATATATATATATATATATATATAGTTGTTATATATATATATATATATATATATATATATATATATATATGTGTGTGTGTGTGTGTGTGTGTTTTACTTTGTACATATATATTTTTTATGTCAGTCATAAGACATATTCCTGTGTGATTTTTTATTATATTCTCATATGCATGTTGAATAATAGGTAAAAGAACGTTTTATTACATAAATCTTTGTTTTTATTGGGAGGGGGTGTTATGTTTATATTGCGTTTTCACTTTGTTGTGTCTCTGTAGATTCCATATAAGTAATAAATGGATGTTTCCAACTTTGAAAATTAATCATAATAATGAACCTGTATACAAGTTTAGGGTGATTTCGAATTGGATAGTTTAGTCAAGTGGGTTCTGTTGCGATGTGGAGTATTGTAATATATGTCACGTGGACGTATTGCAACATGGATCGATTGGGAAAATCTTCCAATATAGAGACGAGAGAGAGAGAGAGAGAGAGAGAGAGAGAGAGAGAGAGAGAGAGAGAGAGAGAGAGAGAGAGTTGATCAATTAATTCATTCTCATTACTATGTTCTTGTTTTACTATCAGTCTGAAAATTTCTTTAATGTTGTGTTGAAATATAATCTGAGAGGAAACCATTTGCTTGGATTATTCATTGGATTTACAAAATGTTCTTTGGTTGGACTAAAGCAGTATTCTGGGACAAATGTGAATTTATTCAAAGGAGTTCTTGACAATGACATTGTAATACATCGAGACTGTTGATACATCAGTATATTCAAGGACATTGGAATTCTTTCAGAACATTCTATTCTTTAGGACTTGTGTAGGACATTTTGGGGCTATTTTGGGTTTTATTCGTAATACTGTTTTTCTACTGTTAATAATGTTAACTCTCTTAAAATTTTCGTTGTATTACTTAGAGAATTAAATTATTTGTTACGTATTACAAAACTTGTTGGTTTTGCTTCTTTCTATTTCTCAGTTTAAGACCATAGAGTCGTTCCATTTGCTATGCTAAAATTATTGACATCTTCATAAAATGTTCCTAAATTTGCTAATATATATCCGTCCTTTACAAGGAATGTGATTTATTTTGTAAGATAACTATTTTCTTCATTCAAATTGTGGGACATATATATATATATATATATATATATATATATATATATATATATATATATATATATATATATATATTTATAAAGAATACAAATCATATGGCGAATAACAGTACTTTCAAGTGCACTGGATCCAGCAAGGGATCACGTGTGTCAGGGATTGATGAAGATAAAAGCAATAAACTGATAACGAACAGTGCAAAACTAGTATCTAACTAACCTGAGCGCTTTCGACTCTTAATGAGTCTTTTCAAAGGCATATACAAAACATAGACAAGACAAACAAATAAAACAGAAAAACC
>JAECUM010016329.1:0-41784 GCA_016617855.1 Megalonaias nervosa
CTGTAACACGTAAATACGTAAGCCAAGTCGGTTGTTTATTTCGAGCCCAAGTTACGCATTTGATCCCCAATGTAGTATAACTGTGACAGGAAGTCACTAAACAAGCCAACCCATTTTCAAGCCTTACTCAAAGGAAATGTAAACCACATTACAGATTTACCTTCTGTGTGCATTTATAAACGAAAGGCTTATGATAAACAGGCTCATACTTTCTACCTTAAAAATTAGGAAAGTGTCAAAATACGAAACTATCCTGTGAGAACTTACATATTTAAACAATAGTCATATTAAGGGAACAGCTCATCAGTTTCAAAACTGGGGGTAATTCTAATTAAAAATAACCTAAACATGTGTAAAATACACATGCGTTTGTTTCCTATGATGTATTGCATTTGTCCATAACCAAGAGACACGATCTAAAGCAACGGCTATGAGATACCTTCTTATTTCATTTTTACTTTCCCCACTTCAACCTACAATTTCCTTATAACTTGTCAGTTTCATTATTTTTCATAGCTAATATGTCCTGTAGTGTTAATACCTGGTGATATCAGTGATATCTCACAGCAAAGATAGTACAACTATTCATGAAGTCTCAATATTGTTGTGAATAAGAGATTAAAAGAAGCCAAGCTGATTCTCTTGTAAAATAACTGCAAAATGTACCTGATAAGTACTTTAAAAAATAGGAGGGATGCACAGCATATGATATAACGGTACCAATTGAGCAAGTCCAGGTGGGTGGAGCTTAAGGTGTAGGGAACATTATATTCAGAAATAAACAACAACACTAGCTGTGATTGGTGCATTATGTAAGAGTTGTACTCTCTGTTAGGCTTAGAAAAAAGTTGAGCCTCTTGGCAACATGTGAGATGATGTTAATTCCTATCTAGATCATATTTTGTATTTTTTATGATTTTTTGAAAATGTGGTACACATGACTGAAAATGTGTCTGTTGTGACTAGATAACTCATACCCCTGTCTAGTTCCAGCCGAGTTATCTCTCTTAAATGCAATGGAGTACCTGGTTCTGTCATCGTCAAATTGACAATCTAACACTCTTCTCTAGAAAACTGTGTGACATGCACGCTAAATTAGGATAGAAAATATATTTATTTCCCCAAACATTAGCATTAAGGTCTATGGAAAAACAATTGGCACCGTGATACCATATACAGAGTGGCTAGCACACTCTCGCTGATTTCTTGAAGAATGTGAAATCTATGCTACGACAGAGAAATCCGAGGTAAAGTATAAGGGAGGCAACTCCTCAGGGAACCCAAAACATATGGAGCAGTGTTTGTAAACTGAACCTTATCATTTGGGAAACTAAATGAAATTCTATACCCAGACTCACTGCATCTGTTGATAAGACAATATGTACGGAAAATGTATTTTAAGAAGACACTGGCCAGCTCATATTGTTGCTGAAGCTGTTGCTCTTTGAGAAGTTTGTTTTGCTAGTGGTTGTAACCTGCCTACAATCAAATCTAAAGCAGACAGAAAATGATGCAAAAGAAATCAGGGGAGGAGAAAAACACAATTTAAAAAGGGACACCCTTTTCACACAACTCACCAAAACTCCATTGAAGCTTCTGTGTGAAAGCTCCACAGCAACTAATGCGGCTGACTTCCGAGGAAATCTTTGATGCCATAAAGACTATCCATATCACGTCGGCAGGTGTGCTACCATACACCACGTGTCCTACAAGGAAATATAACCCTGAACTTCTAATAGATAGATCTATAAAACATAAATTACTGTATATAAGTTGAAATACATGTACTGAAACATTACATCATGAGTAGATAAAGATGTAAAAGAATTAAATTAAGGCAATCATCATAAAGTGGGAAATATATACAAATTATGTGCTATAAATATTGATAAACAGAATAAGTAAGTGAATTAATTCAATTAAATCAGCTTGTATGAAACGTATAAGGCTTTTGTTGTTCATTTAAAGAATGGATCAGAATCTATAACTGCTTACTCCGATAGTGCTGAGTTAACTCCCTTCTTCTACTATTGTTAAGCATTATCAAATCTATTAGAAGATTGTGTTTGGAATACCTTGCTACGTCAGATTCAAGACATCGAGGTAATAAAGAAAATGATTTATGGCACAGCGAATCACATTTGACAAGACTAAAAACTGACATCGTTTCTTAAGGTCTCACTGAACAGTTTTTTTGTTTTGTTGAATTTTCATCCGACAATGGCCTATTGCAGAAAAATGAGAATAATTTTACATTAAAGATATAAATAAAAACTAACTAATGATTTTTGTAGATTTGTAGAGATTCTGACCGAAGTATTCAGGTTCATTCCTTTTACAACTGGTGGCTTTTATACTGAACCGGTACTACCACCATACCCTCCTTTTTATATTCATTTTTGATAGCAAAAAGCTATTTTGAATATTGTCATTTGACAAGGCTGCTAAAAGAATCAGTATGTGCCTTATGCATGATTAAAGTTCACTAGTAATACAGCAAATTAGGATAATTCTCATCATCCCTCGACCATCTCGATTTTTAGATATTGATCTCTGTACCAAGGAGATACGTAAGCCAAGTCGGCTGTTCATTTCGAGCCCAAGTTACGCATTTGATCTCCAGTGCTAGTCTAACTGTGACAGGCAGTCACTGAACAAGCCAACCCATTTTCAAGTCTAACTCAAAAGAAATGTAAACCACATTACAGATTTAGATTCTGTATGAATTTATAAACACTAGGCTTATGATAATTAAGCTCGTGCTTTATAGCGTAAAAATGAATACGAAACTATCCAGTGAGACGTTATTGTTTCCATCTCTGGCGGTCACAATACTCTGATGAAATTAGATAGTTGGTGAGACTGATGTTTTGATTATAATGCGCAGTTGTGTTTCATTAGTACCATAATTTCAACAATTAGCACTGTCAATTATAACAGAACCGTTTAGCTGAGGGCAGTGACCGTACGGAGTGAGAAACACCTTATCTGGCGATAGGTATCAGGCATCGTGTTTCAACGTGGCTGAATTATATACTGGTTAATTGATTTTAATTAGAATCACAGAATTTAATGGAAAAAGGTAACTAGCTTTCATTGTGAAAGGACTAATTCGACATTCACTTTCTTTGTTGTAACAAATAGTTAGGTTCTAATTCTACAGAGAATTTAAGAAATTTCTTGTGTAATGTAACACAAGGATAGAGGAGTGTATACAGTGTAAATTGGAAATAAAAAATATAATATTTGTTTTATGGCTATTATTTGTGAACCCGTCACGTTGCAGTACAATAACAGCAGTCCCTCGTGGTTGTTGCTCTGGTGAGTCTGATGTCACCGTCGAATACGGATAGGAACTGGAGTGTTTTCAGGCACAGTAAAGCTGTCGCATCATCATTCACCCAGCAGACGCACCCGCTTATTGCCACAATCTGTATTCACCACCTGGCCGTTTGTTTGATAAGTAACACCTATGTAACCTGGGAATTTTGTTGCCAGGAAATTTCGGATCAACAGGTTTCACTGAATAGTCTCGTAGGCAAACTAAAATCTGGTAAAACAAAGAATGTATCTCCTTTCTTTCTATACACCTCGAAAGCATTCCTCACTCTCTATTTGACAAAGACAAGAGTTGAGGGTCAAATTCTAACAGTAATGTCAACGTCTGTGTCTTTTTATTCTTTACTCTGATCTGTTCATTGTATGACATCAGTTGTGATGTTATCCTTTCCATTGTCAGAAAGCTGTATCAGATCCATAATTCTTGATTGCCTATCCTATAGCTCTAATTAGTGACTAGCATTGATGGTTCTCTTTCTGTTTTATTATCGTAACTTCTTTGTAGATTTTATTTCCTTCTATGTTCACCTTTCTTTCCAGCTTATCAAGGACATCGTTCCGTTTCTTTCGCAGTTGTCTGATCTGAGTGGTAAAGTTGTTCACATGGAACTCAAGGAGTCTAATATTAGACTCATTGACATCGGTAAACATTTTAAGATGAGTCTCTAATTGTTGCATATGGTCGATTATAATGTCAGGGTTCATTCTGTGAAGTAGACTTGATAATGTTTTCTTTAAGTCTGAAACGTTAGAACAGTTTCTGTGGTACAAGATACAGCATGTTCCACAGCAAGTAATTGCGCGGTCTTTACTGTAGAATTTAGTTTACTTACCAGCGTGTTTAGGACCTGGGGATTGCTCGTGAATTATTCAATTGTAATTATGGTATAATTTCTAAATATCTTTTGCACACGATGAACCCCCTAATATGTTTCACAAATTACCTCTCTACAAACAACACATATACCAACTATTGCACTTCAAACAGACATAGAGTTACCCTCCACACATAGCTGGTCTACTGTCTTGATCGAGTTTCCTGTCATAGCTTGCACAATTATATTCAGCGGAAACAATGTAACCCCAACACTGCATCTTTATCATCTTCCGCAGGGCGAATAATCATTCCTACATTTTGGACGAGCACATTCTTCATTTTTTTACATGGGCAACTTCGGTGTTGATAAAGTACTGTAAACACCCCTGACAAAAGGTGTGCATGCATCACAACTGATTAGGTAACTTGAAGTCTCCCAAACAAATCGGGCAACTAGGTCTACCTTCACTCATAAGTAATGACGAAGCAGTAGCCATTATATAACAAATAATGATCATTAAATTTCGCCCTTTGATTATTCCTTCCCTAATGTTATTGACGTTTTGAACTTCCTCGTAATGAATAACGCGTCACGAGCCTATTGGATGCATTTGATTATACTGGGTATTTTAAACCTATTGTGGGGTTCACTAATCAATACAGTAATGGAATGATATATCTATGCCTACAATAGCAGCTGTCGGTGTCTGACATTTTAATGAATAGGTAGGTTTTAGTGCGCTTTTCCGTAAGTACATTAAACTTAGCTTTTCGAACAAAACCTAGTCTTTTGTGCAGTACTAATGAATATCCACTTTATTATGATCAGAATCTTACCCATTGTCACCAATGTTTTTCTTCCTTTTGACAGCTCCATAAAGCATGCAAATGTTTTGACTCATTTCAATATACAGACAAAACTAGTAACCAAACAGAAGCAATACCGATTTAAAAATACAGATGTTGTCAGTCAATACTAAATGGTCAAGGTTCACCTGAACGAACATTATTCCCCACCCCACCCCAACCCAGTCTCTGGACCATAGTAAACCTGTACATTGTCTATATTCGTAGGTGGGATAAAGTTCAGTACATGGCATTGAATTTATTATATATACCGTACAACTGTACACTTAAATGAACTCACCTACTGGTGTTTATTGTTTCATAATGCAAACTCTACACAAAAATAAGCTTTAATATACATTTTTAAATCAAATTACATTGCTGGTGGAGTTCAAACGATCCCTGCTTCCAAAAACTAATGCTTTCAAAAAAAAAAAAGACGTTTGGCTCGACAAAGCTGAAGAATAATTGCAGGTACGTTCGGCAGTATCTCTACTGAGTAGGTTTAAGTGAAACTCTATCACATCAAAGTAGGTTTAAATGACACTCCACCTATTTGTGTGGGGAAGGCGAAAATTCTAATAAACATTATCTCTTTTCGTGTTGCATCTATGATAATCAAACCTGCATGTTATTACCCGAAGTCAACTAATTAACTTTAAATTTGGGTTTATTATTAAGAGGAAATCCTAAACTAACAAAGAGAATAATCAAATTATATGATAGATTCCAAAAATGCTTAAGTCTAAGTCTTTTTTTTCATCTATGACGTTGGAATCACATTCTTCACTCTTTTACCTTCCATTAATGTTCATTTGTCCCATCATTTCGTTATAATATCGTCATTAAGCTGTTAAACTAAACTAAATTAATTTAGTCATATTAAACGTGTTATATTAGAAAGTAGTCCATGTATGACAAATTAGAACTTTCTAGCCAATCCCAATTGCTTTCCTTGCATTACAAATGTATAAACCAAATAACAGCATTAAAGAGATGAGTTGAAACATTTGATCATTTCCGTCGTACTAATTAAGCTTTTCAATGGATGGTACAACTTTTTTCTTCCTTTACCAATGCATAAAATGATGTTGATAATTTTTAGCAAAGCACCTTTTTGATGTTGATTTTGAAAAATGTTACAACTTGTATGGCCGAGTTCTATACTACATCTACTGTGTTCATCTGGAAGCAAAGGGACAGTCATGAATCATTTCAAAATAATCATAGTTATTACTTTGTTGCTATTGTGACGATGATGACGACGATGCAGTTGTCACCAGGCTCGATGATGATGATGATGATGATGATGATGATGATTAGTGTGGTCATGATTATTATTCTTGCCTCAAAATGAACTATTTCTTAAAGGTCAATACACATAATAAACGTATGAATATTTCTCAAACGGATGTGTTAATACAGTTTTAATAAATATATATATATATATATATATATATATATATATATATATATATATATATATATATATATATATATATATATAGATAGATATTGGCTTGCAGTCTTTCGTTGAAAGACATCAATAGTTGTTGATATAATTGAAGGCACGCGTTAATTCAGTCTCTAACACTGATCGCGTACCAGTCACTTATATTTATGTTTGTATATTACATTTTCAACCTGCGCAGAACAGGCGATACCCAACGACCAAATGGGCTTAACCAGGAACCTCTATAATAACAATAATGACAAATAGAACTTGTATACACTGGCTATTCATATTCCTGTGTATAATGAATACTTCTGTTACGAAAAATACATTCCCTTCTCGGAAAAATGGTACAGCTAGAGATTTCAAAGGTATTCCCTGAAAATAATATTACTTGCATGGTGTATGCATGATATTGCTATTACATTTAGTATTTGTATTTTGCAAGTATACGTATATTAATCGTAACACAATTCTTCTTTTTTTTTGTATTTTTTAGATGCTAAAATAATTTAGTTTTCTTTTCTTTGTAATAATAATAATAATAATAATAATTACAGCTCCTTATTTATTGAGGGTAGTTAAATCAAATAGATACATGATAACTGTTGTTATAATTGCATCTACCTGAAAATACAGTTAAAGAAAACCAAAGCAAATATGTTTATTTTATTTTGATAATCGCCATATATTTACGTATCCCTATACGATCCGGACGTAGAAATCATGTGACACTGGTGTTGATATAATTGTAAATCAGTGTTTATCACATAGTCGGTACACTTTGCTTTTAGTGTGTGCAGTTTCATAAATTTGATATTATAACATGTGAACATATCACTTTTTGTGATTCTGATTGGTCTAAATAAGCCCATGAAATTATTGTGCAGTATTCTCTTTACTGATTGGCTGCGATCGTGGGAAAACTATTTTAACTCCGCCTTCTGGAATGTTTTGCTGTCAATGAACATTTTGACCGCCATTTCTTTTTATTCGATTCATGAAAGGAATTGGGGGAAATACGGTCTCATCTGTTTCAACATGGCCAATTTACCACCACAGGGGTTTGTTATGTCATGTATAACATATCACAACATGGAAAATGGCAAAAACAAAAACCTACGGCGAAAACAATAACAACAAGTAAAAGTACGGGTACTGCTCAGTTGATAGAGGGGTGCTGTTGGAACGGCGGCATATCTTTAGCATGGAATCCACCTTATATACAAGAGCGTTTAAAATGTGAACTTACAGAAGTAAAAAAAAGCCTCATCTTTGTTTACAGAAGAATGTAGACATAAACAGGTCTCCCCAACTGACAGAACTTTATCAAACCACTGCATATTTACGTGGTAAATATGCAATGCAAGTCCGACTCAACAAGAGATTTGTTTACGTCTTCTGTACAGTCTAACGTTCTATACAAAATACTGCACAAATACATTATAGTAAATATGTATATTTCTGCATCCAGTAATCTTCTTTTCACAAAAATATCGCAACAATGTAATATTTAGTTGTGATATGGAATTTCAAGGTAAACACTAGCACTGTGTTCTGTAGGCCATCTCAAACCGGTACTGTGCACCGTATCAAACAATGTGACATCACACGCATAGGACATTTTGTATTGAAAAATGATTTTGTCTTCTGTAAAATGTTCTGTTTATTTGGATGGATGCTTATTCTTTGATTTATTGTTAGCAAAAATGTATAATCTACTTTAACTATTTCTACTTTTTTGGAATATTTTATATGCACAACAAATGAAATGTACAGCGTCTGTCAGAATGAACGAAATTATTCATTCTTCTTTCTATCTAAATAATTTCTACCGAAATAAAAACTATGTGATAAACAGAACCTCAAATGGTTTCTGATTTAATACTAAATTTATGAAACTCGTTAAATAATGTCCAGCTTTTGCGTGCCTTGGCTCGCAATTGCTGGACATTATTCAACGAGTTTCATAAATTCAATATTAAATCATTACCCATTTGAGATCCTCTATTTATGTTATTGTTACTGTTTGCATGCGTTTAGTATTGTGGTGTTGTTACATATTCGGTACAGTGATGTCCAATGTCCATATACATGTCTTTTGTATTACTTTTGGTTCGTAGAATGTGAGTTGCTTGCATTGCACGAGCCTAATATGCACCTTCCGATTTCTATTAAAAAGTTCCCTGTTCCATTGTTCAATCCTCCAACGGCTCTCCAGGAGTCAGTTTCAACATTTCTGGGTGCAATGCTTTGTAAATCGTACCCAAGAAAATAAATAGTGTACATCAGAGTACTACACGGCGCTAGTAAGTATTTAAGAATTGCATTGTGATCATTTTGTAATACTTCTATGCCTTGTTATTTTGTGAGTTGTCTATGTATGGGAGATTGGTTTACTTTAGCAGCAGGCAGGGTGAACAACCTTTTGGTTTCCTGACCTTATTTTTACAAATTAACGGTTCCTACGGGGGCTGAAAAAATAAGGTCAATAATTATAAACCGAACCTTCTAACCGAGATTATTTCCAAATACTGTTGAGAACGGATAATAAATCGTTTGGGTTAGCTCATTTTTGTTATTTTATTTTTGATTTTTTGTTTTTATTTTATAGTGTGTTTAGTTTACTCGCCGGGTCAATTAATTTTGGTTGTTTTTCACCCTGCCTGCTGCTGTAAATTAAACAATTATTATAAATATTATCAATAATGAATATTGGAGAACCACATTCAGCTAAATTAGCTCGAGAGCGATTAGAGGCAATTAAAAAATATTTACCTGTTCGTGATTCTGTCAAGCAACAACTACAATCACGTCAAGAATCTCAAGTTGAATTTGAAGAGTATACAAAACAATTATTTAAACCTATTACAGAAACCACTAAAGGTCTACTTCCTGCTTTAGAGAAAACTGCTGAAGTAACTGGAAAAATAGCAGAAAGAACAAAACAGACGAAAAGGATTTTACGGGGACTTCCAGCTGATATAGCTGCTGCTCAACCAATACAACAAATACCTGAAGCCGCTGAAGCATCAGCCTCTAAACAAAAAAGTCCTGCAATTAGTAGTAATGCTGAACTGATAGATAAATTTGATGAAATTACTATTAAAACAATTAATAAAATTGAAGATCTACAACAATTAGCTACATTTGCTGTGGAAAGTTTTGGTCGAAAAGATAAATTAATGAAACCTGAACACGCTAAATATATTAAAACCCGTGAACAGTGGCAAAAAGTATTTTATCGCATACGTATGAATGTCGGACAAACTAAAGCTAGTGATTCATTATATCAAGATTATGTTGATGACGTTAATTATTTAGTCAAATCAGAAAAGGAAACAGCAAAACAACTTGGAGAAAAGAGAAAACAAGAAAGACAAGAAAGAAAAAGAGCAAAACAAGAAGAGGCAGCAATACCAAAACGAAAATATACAAAAATAAAACAACCAGATCCTCAAACAACATTGGAACTACCACCACCATTATAACCATCACCACCACGTGAAGAAACTCCTACATCGTCAGAAAGCCCGGTCACACCTATTATTAAATTACGACAAAGACAAGAAGAATTATTTGGAAAACAACCATTATCCAAAGAATTACGAAGACAAAAAGAACAGGAATTACTTGATTTATCTAGAGACCCATCGTTTCAAAGTTTAGTTAAAGAAGCCGAATTAAAAAATTTATATGAGATAAAATCCTCCGTAATTCCACATTCAAAAGAAGAAAGAAATATAACGGAGAGGATAAAAGAAATAGAAGAAGAATCAAGAGTACGTAAAGAAAAAATTTAAAAATTAATAGAAGAATTAGGATATCAGTCATACTATCCATCTGAACCTCCTACTGGAAGTGGCTTTATTACTCATGGAGGCGATCTTACTCCATGTCCAAACAGCGTTCTCTCCGATGTTGAACGACTAGAAATCCTCATTGGAGGAAAACGAGCTGGTAATAATTCCTCAGAAATCATTAATGAAGCAGCAGATATTTGTAAAAGATTATTTACAGGTGGTATCATGGATATTAATGTGTATCGGTCTCTCATTAATGAAATCGCCGATGACTACTACAGTGACTGAGTACATAATTAAATACAATTAATATAATAAAATGATCGTACATAGTACTCAACGTGGACCAACCATGGTCATGGTAATAAATTCACGATTACCAGTATACAAAACAACCTACGGAGATGGACTAGGTGATGTTGTTCAGGGTCTATTTAGAAGGATAGCCCCAAAAGCAATACCGATTGCAAAGCAACTGGGAATGAAAGCTATTGATGTTGTTCGTGAAAAAGGTATTGGTGCTGTGGGTAATCTCGCTAGTAAAGCATTTTCAGCAATCAAGGATAGACTAGCACGATTAATACGACGAAAACCTCAACCAGTAAAATTATCTAGCACTGAAGTAATGCCCGCAAATATTAGTAAAAAAATAAATCAAGCTGCTAGTCAAAAACTAGCAGAGTTGGCTGATGTACCATTATCAGAAAAAGAAAAAAATATAACCGCTAATCTGATAGCAGGAAGTGGTCTTCTTTTTAGACGATAATAATAATAATAAAGATGTTCAAGCGCATATCTGATCCCACATTCGACATGGACGCACCAATACTCAAAGATGAGTCTGTGCGTGATTATCAATATTATTCTTATGACGCTCGAATTCCAGATCAGCGTGGACGAATTGAACTTCAAGATACAAGTAGGTATTTCTTACCTGCTGAAGCATTTATTGAGGTTGAAGGTAGACTTTTAAAAGCAGATAATACAGATTATGGAATTGCTGATCGGGGTGGTTTTGTTAATAATGGCATTATGGCGTTATTTGACAGTGCCACGTATATGATTGACGGAAAAAATATTGAATCAATCCAGAAAGACGTTAATGTTGCATCAACAATATTGGGTCTTGCTAGATACAGCGACGATTATTCAAGATCAGCTGGTCCATCAATGATGTTTGCAAAGGATACAACTAATCAGCCCGAACATAGGAATGTAAAACTAAATGCAGCTGGGGATACAGTTGTATCAATGAATGAAAATTTCAACTTGGGATTTGCGTCGCGTCGAGCAATGCTTAACGAAAATGAAAGGTTTTCATGTGCGATTCCACTATCACATATATTTGGATTTTGCAGAAACGTCAGAAAGGTTATTTTTGGAGCCAAACATACGGTTGTACTTGTAAGAAAAGCCACGGACGATGATACAATATGGCACCCCGCTGGTGTTGATGCTGCTGCAACTGCGGCACTTCATGGTAAAGTAGTATTAACCAAACTTTCATTATGGATGCCGGTAATGACTCCATCTATCGAAGAGGAAAAAAGATTAATTTCTTTTATGGATCAAGGTGGTAAATCAGCGTTATCATGGTTGACAATGACCACAGATGCTATGCAGAGTAATGTTAATGGTTTATTTACATGGCAGATAGCTTCTCAACAGGGTATTTCTGCACCACGGCATATATTTATTGCATTTCAAGATAATGCACGATTGAACAATCAATTACGTAGTATGATGATATTCGACAATCTTGGTGTTTCTGAAGTATCGCTGAGGATAAACGGACATCAAAAACCATCCGAGGATATATTACTGAATTTCGAGCAAAATCATGTAGCACGTGCATATCATCGTCTAATGACGTTCATGGGGCGTGATCAAAACATTGATACTGGTTTACAAATATCACAAAGAGATTTTACAACGTTGTATCCGATTTATTACTTCTCGCTGGAACATTTGGATTTATACAGACAGTCAGTAGTTGATATACACTTTCGAGCTCGTGTGACACGACCAGTAGCTATTCCTGATTACAGAGCAATAGCCGTTACACTTAGCGATAAATCGATGATACTTGAAGGTGCTGTTGGACGAATGCGAGTAGTTGATGCTTCAGTAGAAAATATGTAATTAGATCGCTCATAATATTATAATGTCATATAATCACGTTAGTGTTAGTCTGACTCCTGGTCAGATTAAAAGGATACAATCAGCATCAAAAGATAACTGTGGAATAAAAATATCGTTGAAAAAAGAGCAGATGAGCGGCTCAAATAAATTATCTCTTACAGAACGTCAGCTCAGGCATTTCAATGAAGCCAAAAAATCAAATAAAGGTATAAAACATAATCTTTCTGCGGGTGCCATTAAAAACATCGCTAAAACGGGTGGTATATTTCCACTCCTCGTAGCTATACCAGCATTAATAGCCGCTGCATCCCCAGCTGTTGCAAAAGCAGCTGCATTAGGCGCTGTTGGAACCGCTGCTGGAATGGCGTTAAAGAAAGCAACGGGTCAGGGAATCATGCACGCGGAAAACTCAAAAAAAAAAAGATCACGGACAAAACAACACGGAAGACGTCTAAGTGCACCAAACGTACCACAGCCGGGCCATCTAAGATTATCAGGCCCAGCATACGGTCGCGGTCTCAGATTACCAGGGACCCCACATTCATGGTACGGAAAAGGCCTAAGATTACCAGGGACAGTTTACTGATATCGCCTATGTCTAATTTTGATTTACTCGATGCTGCTAAAAAATTAAAAATAAAAAATTTCAGAGGTGTTTTTATGCGTGATCAATTACCAAAACAACCAAACAATATTGAAACCGGTATTATTAATCTCGATAAAAACTCTGGCCCAGGCACCCACTGGGTTGGATATGCAATAGATCCACGTGGAATTATTTATTTTGATTCATATGGATCAGCACCACCGATGGAATTCTTAAAGTATGTTAGCGGCGATCAAAGTATTCCAATCTGGTATTCAACGCTACCAACACAAACATTAACTGATCCGCCAATATGTGGTCGTAAAGTACTTAACGTACTTGATGCTGTATCAAAATCAACAGAACCACCTCACAAACAGACATTAATAAATATAATGGTAGATATTTACGGAAGATCTTCTCGTGGTAAAGCTCAGCAGCAGGGTGATTTATCTAAATACGCAACTCTCGATCAACTTAGAAATGAGATTGATGATTTATTAAACATAACCAGTGTTGATCAAAATGATGTAGTTGTTTTTCAGGATAAAGAAGGACGATTAAAAACTAGTAATATACAACTGCCAGATGTACTTATACGAGTTCCTAATGCGGTTGTTGATAATATCGTTACTTTTACTGATCAAGGTAAAATACAAGATTCCGGTACGTCAGTCAACGATTATATTAAGAAAGCTGTTGATTCATTCACGGGTGACATTATCATGAACCGAAATAAAATTATAGACCTTGGAAACCCAGCCGCAGATACAGACGCTGCAACAAAGAAATATGTCGACGATCAGAAATCTAAGTCAACGGCGGTATAATGCGTGCATTTCTCAACATGAATAATAATGGTATTAATAATCTTAGAACACCAGAATCTGATTTTGATGCTGCAACGGAGAAATACGTCGATGATAAGGAAATTCCTCTGACAACTTCGTTAAAAACAATCGGTGATGAAATGACTACACTCAGTGATACTTTTTCTAGACATGTAGAAACGTTCTTAAATTTTCGTAGAAACATAAACAAACCTTTTAAAGAATGTTTTGGGGAACAACCAACCGTTGACATAAAACTAGCCGACGTTAATATGAAACTCAACGACATTGTCAGTGGAATACCTAATATTGTTCAAAAAACTAATCTGATTAAAATTCCACACGGACAAATTAAAAATATCGTATATACAGTAGCATCAGAATCATCAACATGGACACCACAAAATAACACTCTCGAACATACCGCAGAAGTAACTGGTTTATACAGGCTGTCCATGAGTGGTTTAGAAATTACTGCTGCCACTTCATCATAACCGAATGTATATCATAATACTCTACTGGTGATGCTAACCAAGAACATCAAAGAAATATTTACGCTGATATCAACGGAAATGCCTCCGAGACATTACTGGTGGTATCTGGAATTCGTAGCTGAAACTCCCTAATTAATTACTTAACGTCATTGTATAATGGATCAAAACCAAGGACCTCAGTCCTACATCGACGTTCAACGTCATAGATATAATCAAGTGTGTAAATGTCAGACTCAATTAAAAAATATAATCGACGATTATACAGTAAAAGTAAAAAAATATCGCAGACGTATGGTTGTCATTGATATAATTGTTTACTCAGTTTCCGCTATTGTTGCTGGGGCCGGATTATTATTGACAACAATAACATTGACGGCGCCTGCAGTTGTAACAATTGTCGTTTCAACTTCAACGACTGTCGCAGGCATTCTTAGTATTATAGCTAAGCAGATATCCGCATGTACAAATACTAAATTACACGAGTATATAATAAAATTATATACAGCAACAACAGCCTATTCTAAATTATCCTCGTATATTTCCTTGTACCTCAGTGATGGTAAAATATCTGATGAGGAGTTCGCAACGATAATGAAGACCTATGATGAAGCAATTAGTGACAAAGTCACTGACAATAACCAAGGCGAATTAAATAATAACAATAATAATAATGACTGACTCAAAAGAGCTACTTCAACAGATAGTCACTAATACAACCCCGTCAAAAACTACGATGATCTCATTAAGTTCGACCAATCCTGAGTTTAACGTTAACTTTCCAACCGCAGTTCCTGCAAAAGAAATAGCCCTAGCACAATTGCGAGTTTATTATAGCTGGCCAAATATTAGATCAAAACCATTTGGTGGACTACAGCCAAATAATTCGCTGGTATTCGCTAATAAGAATAAGCCTGATGGAACTCCTGATCGGCAAGTAGTTAGTATTTCAACGGGCAGTTATCAAATAGAACAGATTAATGATGAGTTTCAACGTAGAATTAAATCTATTACAGGAAAAGAATCAAAAATAGCAATTACTGTTTACGAACCAACATTATCAGCGGTGATTGAAATAAATTCCCCTGATTATTCTGTAGATATTTATCAAAGTTCGATTAGATCAGTATTAGGATGGCCTGAGGTTGAACCAGCTTATCAAGGACCACCAGAACCACAACGATCTGATTTCGTCATAGATGTTGAAAAATTTATAAAACTTCCAGAATATCGAAAAACTTATCCATTTTTAGAGATTCCGGATGCTTATCGTGGTTATAAAAATTATAATCATTTTATAGATTTCGTTCAGGGTAAAGGTACAACAAGAATATCAACAATTAACGTTGAAGAAATTAACTCAAAATCAAGACCAATTAAATCTGAACATGACCATGTACTGAATGATCTAAGAAATTTATTTTCCAGCATCAGCACTTCCTATAACGATGACTTAAAAAATCAAATAATTGAAACAATACAACATTTGAATCAAGCTGCATCAGACTTAGAATATGTAAATAACGCTATCGTTGACAGAGAAAAAACATGAAACGCACCGGCAGATAGATTTCTTAATACTTACATAGTTAATAAAGACGGTCCTATTCAGCGTGTAAGTTATAAACGTTTATTTAAAACAGTATTTCTTAAATTTTATAAAATTACAGAAGAACAGCTACCAACATTTGTAATTCCGGGATTTAACTCTGAAGAGCTAAAGAAATCAGTTAATGATCTTATTGATGAACATTTTAAAAGAATATGTGATTCATGGAAAAAATTAATACCTACACCAACCATTCTTAAATACAATAATGATCCACATGGCGGAGGCCGCCATATCTCACCTGGTATTGTTAATATAACATCAACTATCGCGGTCAATCTAGTATGTGACGTAATTGATGGCAGCTATCAAGTAGATCTTGAAAAATCCACTCAAGCCCAACAAGGGTATATATTATATTCATTTAGTCCTCAAGTGCCCCCAGGGTGGTTAATTGTATCTGAGCCAATTAATCCAGTTTATCTACGTGTACATAATCCATTATTGTCAAGAATAAATTTCAAGCTTACTGACCAGACAGGATACATTTTGGATTTAAGAGGGGAATCACTAAATATTAATCTATATGTACGCTCATAGAACGTCTGAGTAAATAATCAGGAAAAAAAATCTGATTCTGAAATTTATTTTTACAATAATATATGTTTGAGTAATAAAATACTTTTGTCAAAGATAGAACAGTTATTTTTTTTACTGATTTTTCCATAATAATATGTTTAAGGCAATTGCACGTATAAAGCGAGATAACTCTGCTCTCTCGCTGCAGAGTAAATTAAACGATTATCTCCCTTATGTACTATGTCGTTACCTGTACAAAACCCAGTTGTACATACGTGTATTTTAGCCTGATCGAACGAAGCGTATTAGTCTGTCTGTCTGTTAATCTTTACAGGCTTGTTAAAAACCAACCTGTTTGATATATCCCTGCCCTATGATGTAAACAGTGTTGTATTCTGATAGTAATTTTAAAACCTTAGAACGAAAAATATGTATAAAGGCCGTACTGGAACAGATGTACTTTATCGATTTTGTGTGGGCTTGGCTGACGTATGACTCCAGACTGCATATATATTACCTGTGTCTGTAATTTTAAGTAATCTCGTTTTATATATACGAGTGGTAATATATTTTAATCGTTTTATATATACGAGTGGAGAATATATTTTAATAAAATCATAAATTTCTGGATTTATTTAGAAAATGTAATACTCTTGTGATAGTTATAACTATATAGTAATTTCTCGAACATATATATTCAACCGAATGTCACAGCTCAGTGCAAGAATATTTGGATTCTGGTGCTGAAGGTCTGTCGTTCGATTCCCATGACCGGTGCCGGTGGGTATGGTCCAAGGGTTACCAATTTTTATAAAGATGGGGGGCTCTGCCCCAAGGTTTCATTTAATCCTCACCACGCCAAACTGCGTGGTGAGTGCTTTTTGCACTTACCCCGGGGTTTGATTTGGTGGGGTTTATATGAAACCGCAATGCCTAGACAGTCCTCTGAATCTCTAAAGTTTCGTTTCGTTTAGTGATTCGCTGGGGGATGTGTCTATGCAAGGAACCCCCTAAAATAATCGGCAGCATGCCTAAACTCTCTACCTCATTGAAGAACCCCATAAAAGAACATTCAGAAAGAATGCTAGCCAATAGAAACAGGACATGGGGTGCCAATAATGGTCATAACAAAGACATCATCATGCAAAAAGGACCCCATGAAAGGCACAAAGGCTATCAAGGGGCCCAGTGACGGGTAACCGCTTAGGATGCTACTGATTATTTTTGATATTTTCAATATAATAATAATAATAATAATAATAATAATAATAATAATAATAATAATAATAATAATATAACATAATAATAATAATAATATAACATAATAATAATAATATATAAAGACCAAGTCAGTCAACCTAACATAAGGACAAAGTCAGAAAGGTCAAGGGTCAAGCCAAAAGTCAAGTCAAGGTCAAAAGTCAAAGTTGAAAACTTGAATGTCAATTATTTTTTATTTTAAATAAATAAATATATATTTATGATGAACCATGAAAACATTAATGATATTATTTCTGCTATTAAAAAATTAAAACATGACGGAATAAAAATATCTGATAATCTTGATTCTCAAAAAATTATGTGCGATTTTGAATTATTACAACAACGAAAATTCGAGAATAAACACACATTATCCTCCAATTATAGATTCGTGAAGTTAATTTATCAATCTATGTTAGAATCCTTGGCAATGGTAAACGACACACAGGTGAAGCTATTTGCACCTCTTGCACGTTCAATCGAAAAGATTAGATCCGAATTGTCTCACGAGTACGAAAGAAAAAGATTGTGGACAATCGTGTAATGCAATTGAGAAAAATTATGTTATTTGATTCTGTCAAAAATGAAAGTGACACTGATAGCAGCGACAGTGAAGGTGGATCCCCTGACCGAGTCAGGGACTAAACAAAACCCCTGGCAAAATTGACAGACTCGAACTATACAGTAAAAAAAAATTATTTATCCTGGTTTTTTGTTAAGAGTACAGAGTTATCCAATATATTCAAATATAATCAGCTGATCATATTTTATTGAATATGCAGATTTGTATGTTTTATTTGCGACAAACTGTACTGATTGTAGATGTATGCTAAAATATTTGGCAGCTGCATTTATTGATGGAAAAGTTATTTCTTGGCCTGTTTCTGTATTTACGGATTTAATAGATCTTCTTGCAAACTTTTTACATTTTCCAGTATTTCCACGTGCAGAATTCTGACTCTGTGTAATAGCTTGCAGGTTACATAGATGATTATTTTTGGGATCTCCATCAATGTGATCAACTACAAGTCCATTTTTGATGATCCCATAAAAACATTCGAATATGAATATATGAGAGTAATAATTTTTATTTCCAGCACGGAATCTAAAATAAACAAATTTATCAAGACTACCGACTGGGTTTTTTGATCGACAGTGTCTGATTACACCATCTCGTGATGCTTCATAATTTTTAATGATTGGATGCGCCACAAATTCGTTTTGCTCCATTTATATAATAATATTATTTGTTTAAATCATTGTTTTGAAATCTGGCTAGATAATCTTCTACGGTTTTTATAGGAGATTTACCTGACAATGTCAAAGTATTATTTTTTTTTTGTCATAATATCGTTTTAATTCTCTATATTTTTTACCGCCGCATTTTACACAAAACTGAGTTTTTCCTCTGACTCCAACACCACATTGCACACACCGTTTTGGTCCTAGACTACTATTTTTAACGCTTTGCATATGGTAGCAGCAGAATTCATTCACGCATGCTTTGTTACAAGAAATAGTATGTCCGATTTTAAGCCAGGCACATTTGTTCTTTGTTTCAATCATTATTATATACTAAAATTTCAATTTGAATATTTGCCTTAATTATAATGGATAATGAATTATCCAAAGTTGAACCTTATAGACCTAGATTTGATCTTGACAGACTATCAGAATATAAATTTAGTACTTTGATGCAAGATATAGCTTTAACAAATGAGGATATAACCGAACGTATCCTTGAAGTAAAGAAGGAATTTCGTAATAGTGGTGCTGCTCATGTATGGTCAACATTCAGAATTGGAAATATTGTCGATACTATAATGAATGACAAACGAGGAAAAGGAATTATTAATCACCTTGATGATCAAAAATATTTTATTTTAATAAAATTTATTGTAAATACAGAAGATACTTGGATTATTCGTGACAAGCGTGATCCAGTCCGCATACAGTCAGGAAATAATATTGTTCTTTTGAGTAATAAATCTAAACCCAGAATACTAACTGGTGTTGACAAACCGTATTATGAACGCGCATATACCGTTACTGCGGTTGTATATGCAATATATCGGCTGAATAATAAACCTGACGTTGGGGATCTCAAACCGATGAGACTGTCAGAGTCAAGAATAAACTGTGTAGCTGAACGGGTAACAGAACATTTCATAAATGCGATACGTGGTAATGGTTTAACAGATTTACGACGTAAAAAAATAAATACGTGGGCAGAATCAGTTAAAGATACTGGAGCATCTATCAAAGACGTTGATAAACTAGGAAAGCTATTAAAATTTCCAATAACAGTGAAGACGTTAACCGGAGAGATTTTATATAAATCGAAATATGAATCAAGAGGAGCTTCGATAGATATTATTGATCATAATGCACATGCATGGACTAATGCTGTAACAATATTTCCACGAGACAGAACGGTTAAATTTTATGATGGTCATATATTTGATTTTATCAAAAATATCAGTAAAAACGATCCCGTATCTGTTTGGTTATTTCAAAGTTCAGAATATGATCATTATGATCAGTTTGTACGGCCTAATGGTGATATTTACCGTACAGAATCTCTACGCGAGGAAATGAAAAAACTAGCATTAAAATACACTTCAGACGATATCAGGGTTGGAGAATTATTAAATAATTGTTTTACAGTTCCATCAGTTGCGGCTCACTTTGCTCAGGAGAAAAATTTATGGAAACTAACACGATCGGAATTTCTTGAAGATATCCATAAAAGCTGCGTAGAATATGGACACGGAGGATTGTGGAATACTAAATATAAGTATAATGACGTTATCTCAATTGATATGGTAGCATGTTATCCTGGGAGTTTTCTTGGATACGGAGAATGTTCTGAATACTTTAAGAGATTTGGACATCCATCACATGAGATGACCAGAGTTGCGATAAACGGACATTTACCAGATTTTAACTTAACCGGATTTGCTCATGTAGAATCATTTGAGTTTGCAGAAAATCTCCATCCGATTACTTATGCTTGTTTTGGAAGACATTTTTTAGAAAAATGTTGGGTTCCAATAGTACTATTGCGATATATGCTTGATGTTGGAATTTTAACATTGTTGAAGGTGAGTGAAACAATTATATCGTATCGGTTACAAAAGCAAGTTTGGTTACCAGAACCGGATAGATTTAATATTGATGATGTCAGGAAAGAATTTCCTGATCTCAACGAAGATGACATTATTAAAATTACTAATAATATACGTAAATGCAGAGATGAGCATGATGAAAAACTTGCAAAAGATCTTGGTAGAAAGATAATTGGTAAATTTACTCAAGGAGGAGCCTATGATCATAAAAGACACTGTACAAGATTGATTATGGACGATGCTGAACTCGATTTTATAATCGCTGATACAACGGAAAAAAACCACATTTATAAATCGGAGTAATGCTTATTTGTCAGACGGAACCAAACTAGGTACAATTGTGAGCTATCTTGATGGTGACTCACCGCAATTTACTCATTTAAGATCATCGATGTTGGCATATGTTTTTATAAATCTACTGTCTATGGTAAATAGATTTTCTCGTTACGCTGTCAGAGTTGCTACAGATTCGTTCTACATAAATAAAAAATATACAGATTTGTTAAAACTGCTACTTGGTAATGGTGAATGGGGATCATGGAAAATAAAACAAGAAAATATACTTAGTTATTCTGAATCTGCCGACGTTGAAATTAAGGAAATATATTACAAAAATAATAATCAAGTATCAACGTCATCAGCACCATCTGTATATGATCCTGTTACTAGACATAAAACTGTTTATCTTAACGGATGCGGTGGTTCAGGTAAAACAACACGTGCGATTAAATTATTCATGAATAATAATTCAGATATAATTGTTTTGACACCGACACATAAACTCGCCAGAGAGATAAAAGAGCGAGGAGTAAAATCGTATACTTATCATAGTTTCTTTAGATGGTGTGGAGACACATGGACTCCTGAGAGAATGGGTGAGAAATATATACCTAAATATATTATCTGGGACGAGATATGCACGGTGTCGTTAGAAATATTAAAAACATTTCTTGAATGGTTATTGACGAAGAATACTGCTATAATAATGTGCGGTGATCATGGTCAACCACCACCTTTTATTGGACAGTCACCACATGAATGGCTGAAGAATAATGTAGATTATTATGAAGAAATAAATGATGACCATAGAGCTATTGATGAACCGCTGAAGGAGTTTAAAAGGTTAATCAGATTACAGCCAGATAAAATACAATGTGAAATAATGCGAGGAGTAATTCCAGAGACTACAATGAATGAGTTTTTGAATTTATGGAGACCTGCTGATTTGATAGTTGCAAGTAGAAAGATAGTTCGTGATGAACTACAGGAGAAATTATTTCTGTTACATAAAGAAAAGTTTTCAGATCTACCTGTACCATCATGTTATCGCCCAGCAGATACTCGACGACAGAATATTGATGTTGAAATTTCTGGTGGTGGAATACAGAATCTCGTCTTGAATGATATTATTTTAGTCGATATTAATGTTGTTGAGAATGCGCTGAGTATGAATAAATCACCGTGGACGTTAGGATACGCTATAACGATTCATTCGTCACAGGGATTAACTATTTCTGATACAAATATCTGGATTATAGATGATCGGATCGAATGGTCGAATTTAGTCTATCTCGCAGTTTCTCGAGTCAGAAGAATATATCAACTACATAGGGTATGTTCTGAATTTTACAGAAAATAATGATCAGACTGTTAGAAATGACGTAATAAGAAAAAACTATCTAGTTATAAGCACTGTGACAAAAAAAAATAATTGTGACTTTGATATTGATACTGAATTTATTATGACACTAAAACAACGACAGAATAATCATTGTGCAAGCTGTAACTGCAATATGTTATGGCAATATTCGAATAATAATCCAAGACAATTTACCGTAGACAGAATTAATAGTGATCTTGGTCATACACGTGATAATGTGATGCTGACCTGTCTTGAATGTAATCGACGTAGAGGTTCTGGTTATGTAATTGTATGTGGTAGTAATTGTGTGTCTTTAGGAATTACTTGTAATTGTTCACGTACAAATCCACGTTGAGGAGCTGTAGAATCTAATCTGTAGATTGGAGGTCTACCAGTGGATCTTACCACGCTAGAAATTGTATGTGTAGTCACGCTCTAGATAGGATCAGTTGCTCTGTTTTTTTACCACCTTCAAGTTCACCAGGTTCATATAAATATCTTACAGTTACATTACCTAATACTGGTTGAGAGAAAGATTCACGGCGTTGTATTTGTATATATTTTTTTGTAATCGCATTAGAAGATTTCATGGAAGTTGAACGAGTAATTTCATTATTTAACGCAGCTATCACACTTGGTAACTTTGTAACCCATTCACGAGATCTCTCACCGGACTTAAAGTCAGTAGATATTTCCTTTGCATATTGATATCCAAATAACCGCTCAGCAAGTGTTCGATTAAATCGTTCAACGATTGCCTGATCACGATGAATTTCAGTATGTCCTCGTCTGATTTTAACGTTATGTTTTTTCATCAACGATAATACCGCACCAAGAAATTCTTTGTCAGGATCAACTTGTAATAGCTGTGGCCATCGTAGACCACCACGTTGATAAATTCGTTCAAACGCAGATGCAACTTCAGATGCTGTCTTTGTTGATAATGGTTCCGCTTCTTTATATCTACTTGCAACGTCAACGACAGTCAATGCGTATTTGTACGTACGTGATTGACGTCTACCAATTTTAATGGTGTCATGTGGTAAAAATAAAATATCTGCTTGATGAACTTCATTAGGGACGCTGACATCAAAATGTGCGTACTGAATTTTTTTAGGTAGTGGTAGATAAATTTGCCATATTGCCTGTCGTGCTAACCGCGCTGCAGCAACAGAACGTGAGACTTTTGCTGCTTCAGATAATTTAGTAATCGCTGATCTGCCTCTCCAATATCCTCTTGGGCTATAATAAACAGACTCTATTATAATAGTTACATAATTAATTACCAGCCCCTAACATTATTTTACCTTTCATGGCAGATTTTACTAGAAAACTAGCGAGTTTTTCTCTGACAGATTTATTAGGTATAGAATTTAACGCATGAATCAATTTTACATCTGCGAGATGCCGTTGTTGTAAATCTTTACTTTTATACGCAACGTCATGAACACGACACGCTTGATCAATCGCATTTATTGGATACTCTCCTGATCTTGGTTGATCTTGATCATCAAGTCGGATATCAAGTTGAGTTCCAGGACCACAATAATTATATCCAGGAAGATGTTTCTCTCCGGGGTATTTAGCCCATGGAGTTCCTGGTAATTTCCTTAATGAAGCGGCGATATCTCCACCTGTCTTTGTTCCTGACTTAGTCATGGAGACAAATTTGTATTTCTTCGTGCCACATTTTACACATTTGCCTGTCAGAGCACGTCGTTTATTCTTCGTTGTTATCGTTGTTAATTCAGCAGTCGGTGTAGATGCTCTACATCGAACACAATATAGACTCATATTATTTACTATATGGATATAATTGACTTTTCAGCGACACGAAAGCAGGAACCAGTAAAACATCATCCAGGATTACCAAATTCGATAAGGATGATTATAATAGGTCCATCCGGATCAGGTAAAACACAACTATTATTAAATTTAATAATGAGATGGTTAAAATGGAGTAAACTGTATTTAGTAGCACCAACCGCAGATGATCAACAATGCTACGATGTACTCAAGGATTTTAATGAGAAAGCGAAATCAATTAATGAAGAAGGTGAAGATAATGATATTATTGATTTTATAACAGATATTAATGAAGCACCATCAATAGATGACCTAGATAGATTTGTTAATAATTTAGTAGTATATGACGATGTGATGCTGGATAAACAAACAAATCCAGCTACGATATTTTCCAAAGGTAGACACAAAAATGCAGACGTTATATACGTTACTCAACGATATACGCATATACCCAAGGTGATCAGAGACAACTGCAATATTTTAGTTGCGTTTAATGGAATAGATAAATACACGCAGAAAAATATCTATTACACCTGGTGTTCAGGAGATATGGACCCGATCAAGTTCAGCAACTTTTTTGCTCAAGCACAAGCTACTCCATTTGGATTTATAACGATAAATTTACACGATCCGAGATTTAGGTATCGTATAGGTTTAGATAAAATATTCGGTTGATTAACGATAGCAGCAGGCAGGGTGGAAAACAACCAAAATTAATTGACCCGGCGAGTAAACTAAACACACTATAAAATAAAAACAAAAAGTCAAAAATAAAATAACAAAAATGAGCTAACCCAAACGATTTATTATCCGTTCTCAACCGTATTTGGAAATAATCTCGGTTAGAAGGTTCGGTTTATAATTATTGACCTTATTTTTTCAGCCCCCGTAGGGACCGTTAATTTGTAAAAATAAGGTCAGGAAACCAAAAGGTCTGTTCACCCTGCCTGCTGCTACTTTTATTTATTTATATATTTCATACGTATATGTTGTGTGTCTTCTGGTGATTCTTTTTCTTCTCCATCACTACATCTAAATTAATTCCAAAGAAACCACGGAAGCGTAACTTTGTCTTTGCTCCCATATACCCCTTTGATGTATTACATAATGGACTTCTCGTGGGTCGGTGGTTCTTTCCGGGGATTTCCCGGTTTTTTCCTCCACCATTAATACTGGCCGCCATGTATAGCCTATCGTGTGCTGAAAAATGGCGTTAAGCCCCACAACAGCAACAACAGTATAATGGAATTTCACATAACTGTCATTGAAATGGAATCCTATATACGGCTATAGACACTTGAAATTAAATTCCGTATACTGCTATACCCACTTGAAATGAAATCCCGTATATTGCTATAAACACTTGAAATGGAATCCCGTGTATTGAATTTGAAACAGAATTAAAACAAGTTTCATCTTATTGTTGAATGTATAATATTTATAACATTTTTATCAGATAAATCTTTGTTGGATGATTTGAACTAGGAAGTATGAGCTAATTATAGATACCTATATCAAATGAACTCTTGCCTAGGTGTCCCAACGAACCTCACCTGCACAGCAGATAGATGATACCTAGTACCACAGCTTTATCTCGTCGATATCTACCATATTTTATTATGTAATACATTGACACACACAAACACACACACGTGTGTGTGTGTGTGTGTGTGTGTGTGTGTGAGTGTGTGTGTGTGTGTGTGTTATGAGATTACGTTATGACCACATGTTGATGAGATAACATCCGGAAAGGTTCATTGTCCCTGCATTTTCCTTAGGTAATATTTCCATAACCCCATTCTCCATGGGCTGGTTTTCCCTTAAGTAATATTTCCATAACTCCATTCCCCATGGGCTGGTTTTCCCTTAGGTAATATTTTCATAACCCCATTCCCCATGGGCTGGTTCTCTCTTAGGTAATATTTCCATAGCCCCATTCTCCATGGGCTGGTTCTCTCTTAGGTAATATTTCCATAACCCCATTCTCCATGGGCTGGTTTTCTCTTAAGTAATATTTCCATAATTACATTCCCCATGGGCTGGTTCTCTCTTAGGTAATATTTCCATAGCCCCATTCTCCATGGGCTGGTTTTCACTTAGGTAATATTTCCATAACCCCATTCCGCATGGGCTGATTTTCCCTTAAGTAATATTTCCATAACGCCATTCCGCATGGGCTGGTTTTCCCTTAAGTAATATTTCCATAACACCATTTCCCATGGGCTGGTTTTCCCTTAGGTAATATTTTCATAACCCCATTCCCCATGGGCTGGTGCTCCCTTAAGTAATATTTCCATAACCCCATTCCCCATGGGCTGGTTTTCCCTTAAGTAATATTTCCATACCCCCATTCCCCATGGGCTGGTTTTCCCTTAAGTAATATTTCCATAACCCCATTCCCCATGGGCTGGTTTTCCCTTAGGTAATATATTCATAACCCCATTCCCCATGGGCTGATGCTCCCTTAAGTAATATTTCCATAACCCCATTCCCCATGGGCTGGTGTTTTCTTAGGTAATATTTTCATAACCCCATTCCGCATGGGCTGATTTTCTCTTAAGTAATATTTCCATAACCCCATTCTCCATGGGCTGGTTTTCCCTTAGGTAATATTTTCATAACCCCATTCCCCATGGGCTGGTTCTCTCTTAGACAATATTTCCATAATCCCATTCCGCATGGGCTGATTTTCTCTTAAGTAATATTTCCATAACCCCATTCCCCATGGGCTGGTTTTCCCTTAAGTAATATTTCCATAACCCCATTCCCCATGGGCTGGTTCTCTCTTAGGTCTCACTGGACAGTTGTTTTTGGTGATTATTCATCCGACAACGATATATTGCAGAAAAATGAGAATAAAATTGAAGATAAAATAGAAACTAACTAATGATTTTTGAAGAAAGCGTGCTTGAAATATTTTGATTGAGGTATTCAGATTCACTCCTTATACAACTGGTGGCTTTTATACTGAACCGACAGTACCAACATCCCCTCTATTTTACATTCATTTTTGATATCAAAGAGCTATTTGAATATTTCCTGTGACAAGGTGGCTAAAAGAATCAGTATGTGCCTAATGCATAAATAAAGATCACTAGTACTTTAACAAATTAGGGTATTTTTTCACCCTTCAACTGTCTCGATTTTTATGTATTTGCCTCTGTAGCAGACATGAACAGGTCGGCTGTTCATTTGCAGCCTAAGTTATGCATTTGACCTCCAATGCTAGTCTAACTGTGACAGGCAGTAACCAAACAAGCCAACCCATTTTCAAGCCTAACTCAAAGTAAATGTAAACCACATTACAGATTTAGTTTATGTGTGAATTTAGAAACGCCAGGCTTATGATAATTAGGCTCATACAACGTATTTTAAAAATTGAGGGGGGAGGGTGTGTCAAATTCCGAAGCTATCCAGCGAGATCTTAGTTAATATTTCTACAGCCTTATTCCTCATAGACTAGTTTGAAATCTCGGGAAGATCGATATACTAACCTTACAGCACTGTCTTATAGTTTAAACATTTGGTTTTTGTAAAATATTACCATGTTTGTTATTTTTTATATAAAAGAACTTTATTTGTGTTTGTTTCTCCAATTGTAAGTCCATGATATCAGATTAGTCCATTATGGATATATTAATAAGCATTTTTGCAACATTTCAATACTAAGGAGATAAATCTGATGACACACCTATTCAAACAATATCTACAAGGAGGACTGGATAATAATGTTATTGTGTGTACAGTACTAGCAAATACCTGTATCTATCTATATTATTTCCACGTTATTTGTATTTTCCTACCCCTATCTGTCTGTTTGTATGTCTATATGTCCAGGTCTGTTCAAGGACACTTGATTGATTTATTCAAGGTAATTTCTCAAAATGACACTTAATATCCGAAGAACACACACACACGCGCGCGCGCCAGATAGTACTCCTTTATTTTCTAATGGAGGAAAAATTCCCCATCCCACAAATTTTAATTTCTAAAGTAGACACGTATGAATGTGTATACGCAGGTACGTCCGTACGTCTGCATGTACAGTCTGTCTGCCAGAAATGAAACAAAATTCCCAAAGTGAAGAATCTGTAATTATTATATAACCATCAATTAAATTCTTGCCCTTCAGTTCGTTCAGAAGAAATAATTTTGCTATTATTCTTCTCTTTATTATCCCACAGAGGGTTTAACCAATTATTTAAACATATCGTGCTTACTAAAGCTGGAGTCTTCCCTATTAAATATGCAACGCACGGAGAATATATTATCCTTAATCTAAATTCATAATTTGTGATCATTCTTGCAATTAGAATTTTGAAAGCTTCTAGCGTTGATACAGTCAAAAGACCGGTTGTCGGTTGTTTGCAGTTTGCAAGTAAGTCAAGAAGAGGCCTTATTCTGAGACTGGGAACGCGGGGAATTTTTTACTTTACTGATCATCATTGGGCAAAAAAGAAGATTGCTGTCTTAGTGAAAAATATTTTTAAATTATGCAGAAATCCTAACTTGATCAATTTACTTCTGAATTGGCCCACGTTCTGAAAATGATCATTACAACCCCATTTTCTATCACATACAACAATCCGTGCAAAGTTATGTTATGGAGAGAATGTGTCATGAGTTTCTCGAAGTTTGAGCTACACTCTGCTACGTTTGGGATGTAGGTCACTCTGGTGAAGAAAATATGGTTTGTGCTATTTTCCTATTATTTCCTTCCTGTTACACTAATTTCTTGTGTACTATATTCTATTGTTCGATAAAGTTTGCCATTGTCTAATTTTCTTCATAATTGTTGGTTGAGTTCAACCTTGTACTTTGATTCTCTGCTAATGTAATTCTTATTGCTGTTTCATTGTGCTATCTTGATTATAATTTGTGCACCACCAGAGCTTAGAAACAGAAAGCTATAAGTGTACATTCCTTTTCAAATTTTTCAACGGATTATTTGCATTGCATTCGAGAACTTTATCCTTTCACGAGTTATGTCAATTCGTAATTCATATGTCTATCGAATCTCTTCAGCCATGTCTATCGCGTTTCAAGAGATACGTCTCTCGCTTGTTTTAAGTCATGTCTGTTCGCATTTCAAGCGCAGATTTACTTTCAGACTTATGTGTTGACCTGCATAAGGCATAAATCTTAAGGCATAACAGGAAAATAAAATGCGGCTTAGACACATCTCTGTCTTAAAATAAATTATGTTGACTGAATGGTTACAACCATGGTCTAGAAATCATACAAGTCTGCATGTTAGGTTTCAGTTTAAGAATTTGTTTTCACCAATCACGAATGACGTTATATTTGAAAACGTATTTTCTGACTGGCTGATAATTGAAATTTGATCTCAAACTCAAAATCGGACTGTATAATCTCTAGGTCTAGCATGTTGTTACATATGATTATACCGCGTGACTCTACATGTATATACTGTTCGTAATAGGAAGTGGTTATTCAAGAAGAGAGCACAGGGTTCCTTTTACTCAACTATGGACCGATTTGCATGTCCCTTGGGGGCTAAGATATATACTGCACTGGAAAACCTATCTATCAATATGTTAATGTTGTGTAAATATGGAAATGAGAAAAAGATGTTTTCTTCACTTTGACAATAAGCCGAAGGCTGTTTATATGTTTGAATGTGCTCAGTGTTTCAGAGTTGACATCAAAGCGCCAGTAAATTTGCAGTCATTGCTGCAAAGTGTACCCCTCAAGGGTTGTAACTATTTTTACTGATATCATTACTGATATCATTGTTTGAGAACGTTTACCAGCAAGTTGAATATGCCAGCTGGTGAGCGAAATTTAACTTGTTAAGTTCTTTACTTTGGTACACATAGTTTTTAAGTTTCCAGTGTCATCTCGCCTGGTTTTCTTTTCTTTTTGCAATTTCAGATTTACAAACAAAAAGAGAGGCACTGACACTAAAGTATTTTTTGCTGGCATGCTATGCTATGAAATGAAATATGGTTCTTTTATTTGAATACAAACTTACTATGGAAGCAAAATTGACTTTAAAAAATAACCATCCAATAGTGAAATAGGTCAAATAACATATATTTCACATATCCAACTTCCACTTGTCAGTTTTTCATTCATATTACAGCCAATGCTAATATGTAATCCCACATACAAACTCCTGGAAGTATCTCTCCAGGTGTTCTTTTGATCTACTCATTACATAAGTTGTAGCGTGAATGAAAGTTTAGCAAAAATTGATTCCCTCGCCGAAATCACAAAAATGTCATGCTCAATAATATTCAGTGATGTGCAGTGTTTAGCTTCTATTTAAGGGACACCTGTCAGCAAAGAACAAAATTATGTGTTCTCTTGAGTGATTTGTATCCGAGTAACTGTAGTGTATGAGAGCCAACACAGGCATGATAGGGTATTTTACATCGATGTATCTAAGGAAACAAATCGTGGCTTGCTTGTATTACATAAAGGTTTTACATTTCCATGTTAGCCTAATTAGAAGGATAGTATATAAGTACTTTACTCCAGCCGCGTGGATAATGTTACAATATCATTTGGTTGTGTATAGTGAGAGCTTGACTGACAGTTTGTGACAGTCAACAAATGTTAAGATCTGTCTGAACTGCCCAGCTATAAACTTATGTTACAACGTTGTTTGGCAGACAACGCCATGTATTTAGGGCATCATATTTTAATAGTTACAATAATAAAAATGTCAAATAACCTATATAAATTCTTCAAGTACAGTGCAAATTCTGGGGCTATTTAGGAAAATGTGAGTTTAACATTCCAGGTGTGAAAATTTTGTTCAATATACAACAGAGGTGCGACGATGGCTCCGTCCGTTCTTGTTTTTCTAACTCATTGATAATAGGACATATAAATGAAAACTGCTTTGTAGAATGTCTGTAATAAGAGAGACGTATTAAATGCCAGGCTGTCTTGGTATCATGTAGTGTGCAGTGTGTTTTACACGGATTGATGCGTTTTGAGGATACAGTTTGCCACGGTAGAAATGCGTCCATGCAACTCTTTCTACTTCTGTCTTCAAGGGAACAATATTTGGGAACCGTTCTGTAGACTAATACACTTCCACTCTGAAAAGACCCTCGAAAGTATCACTCGTTGTCTTCTATATTTGGATAGCTAGAGAACTGTTTGTTTAGGCTTCCTGTGATACATGTAGCTTTAAATTTATGGATGAGTTCTTTTTGTTACACTCAGTCGTAAACTTTATCCACGTCACAAAACGTAACTCTGGCTCCCTTACCGGAACCTATTGCTTGACGTAATATATCATACAGATTTACTGACTGAAAAAAAGCCAGATTGGAATGGTGTAAGAGTGTTATTTCCCCTAAGTAACTAAATATACTTTGGAAATTAGTGTTTCCAAAACCCTGCTGACAGATATTAGTTTGTAATTGCATCGTTGTCCTGTTTCTGCAAGCCATTTTTATAGGCTCGATAAACTTCTCCTTACTTTGGTTTTCTGTTTTTGCCGATCTCGTATTTTATAACTGCAAGATATATCTTTTCACTTTTGCACCCAACTGACCTTTTATTTTCAATTTCGTATTTTCATATTTTCTTCAGCACGTTAATTTGAAACCTCGCAGATTATGTCATTTTGCACAATAATTGAGAAGTAAGTGTATAAAATTAGTGCTACAGTATTTCAAATCTGCTACAAGTTAGCACTATTGTTCAAAAGAGTTCCTGCTCAATGTTTTCTCTAGTAATCGTAATCGCTAAATAGCAAGAATTACTAATTTATATAGAAATTGCTAGTTTATGCTGTGACAACACACACACACACACACACACACACACACACTATAATGAATAATGAAAGTTCTCAGCGGGTTAGAAAGTCCTTATAGGACACACGGTACTAATTGTGGGGAAAAATGGGAACCAGCCTGGAAATGGGTGAACATTAAATAGAGTATATATGGGTTTGGCTGGCCAGGATTGGTTAATAATATAAGTTATGTTTTAGGAAAAAAAATCTTTTAAGAGCTTATCCTAGTTGTAAGTGAAAAAAATAGAGACATTATTTTATTGATGGAATTCCAGTCCTTTAACAGTCTTGAGTTTGGAACACTCATTACTAAATTTAGCACCTGACTCTTTGGTGCGGAATTGAAAGCACATGTTTCAAACACATGCAGGTCCAGAAAATGCTGCGGCTCATATCCTTTCCTCTAGAAAGAAGCTGACATCCAGGTTGTTGTTGTTGTTGTTATAGGGTTTAACGCCATTTTTCAGCACAAGATAGGCTATACATGGCGGCCAGTATTAATGGTGGAGGAAGAACCCTGGAAAACCCCGGGAAGAACCACCGACCCACGAGAAGCCACTGGCAGGCTTTCTCACGTACCCACGTTAGCCGAGCCTGGACTCGAACTCACGCAGACAGAGGTGAGATGGCAGTGATCCGTAACGATCCGCGCTTTAGACCACTCGGCCACTCGGGGCCCCTGACATCCAGGTTTCATCTATACTGATAAATATAGGTTTGATCATGGGCACTCAGAAATTTTAAGTTATTGAATTTTTGATATCATGGTGTTTGCATAGGTTTACTATGGGAACTGAATTAGTACCGCGAGTCCTCTAACATCAAGTGTAAAACAACCTCCATAATTCGTGAAGCCAAACAGTTACTGTTAAATTAGCACAAAAGCTGAAATATGTACTATATCATTCAAAGATTGGTGGTCAGCCCTCAAGATATTCATCAGCCCTCACCGAACACATTTTGTAAATCTTGTCTCCAACATAACAGTTCCAAAATCACCAATGAAGTTGACGAAGTTGAATTACACAACGATATTTTTACAGAGCGCACTGTACAACATAAAACAGATGTTAACCTTCTATGTATACCTTTAAGTTCTCTAGAACTGATGCCTGACGAAGTACAAATGTTTTTAGTAGCATTCCTCTTCGTAAGGCGTCTGGTCCCGATGGTCTAAATCACTATATTCTATATTCTCTGTGAGCGGTCGAGGGACTCTCGCACCCACTTTGTTCACTTTTTAAACGATCTCTTAGAGAAGCAACTTTTTCAGACTCACGTAAGGAAAGGAAAGGCTAGTCCCATTTTCAAGAAGGGCGACACTTTCGTTAGATCAAATTACATACCAATATCACTTCTCAATACTGTTGACAGAGAAAATAGTTTTCTTACACCACTCCAGTCTGGTTTTATTCCTAATGATTCTACTGTTAATCAATTAACATAATTATATGATACATTCTGCGAACCAATGGATTCCGGTAAGGAAATCAGATTTATGGTTTGCGACATCAGTAAAGCTTTTGCGGATTGTGGCATGTAGGACTAGTGCTTAAATTTAAAGCTACTGTAATCACAGAAATCACCATTAAAATGGTTCACTAGCTATCTGAAAAGCAGATGAGAACGAGTACTTCTTCCGGGCGTGTTTTCAAAGTGGATGTTTATTAGAGCTGGTGTATCCAAAGGATCCACTTCAGGTCCCTGCTTTTAACGATATAGATAAATGATCTTGATACGATATTCAGGCCAATAGAAGTTTACTTGCAGATGGTACAAGTCTCTTTCACTCTGTAAGAGCTCATAACCTCAACTCTGACTTCGAAATAATCTCTCAGCGGACAAACAATTGGTTTGTGTATCTCAAACCTTCTAAAATTGTAGCATTCAAAATTTATTAGAATATTTTTTTAAAAAATCCTTCATTCCACCTCTATAAATTGTTACAACTCTATGGTCTTAAGCTATGTAACATAGAAGTGAAACGAAAATTCAACAAATGTATCTGCCTACAATACAAAGTGAAATGACGCAGTATTTTAATAAGCATCTTGTTTACCGTTTTTCAAACATGACAAACGTCATGTAGGCAATATTCCACAACTCTCAATCACGGACAAAAATTAAGCACACAGTGTGTGTGTGTGTATATATATATATATATATATATATATATATATATATATATATATATATATATATATATATATATGCTCAACTAAAGACTTACCTGAAGGAAAAGCATCTTTGAGTGTTTCTCTTGAATGGCTGTTCATACCACAAGCAAATCTTCTCTGTTACGGAAAAGGCATAACCAGACATTATTATAATGCGTACACAAATTCCACCTTAACAGAAAATCTGTAAAAATTGTATTTATATATTGTATACGATCTATTCTGGGATATGGTAATGTGATTTTGGACAACACATTACTTGAGAAAAGAAAACTTGATAAAATACAAGATGAGGTAGGTAGAATTGTGACTGGTGCATAAAAAAAACAAACAAGAAAAACAAGAAAGAAGAAAAAAATAAAAAAAAAAAACAAAAAAAACTTAGTATGTATTGAATCACTACACCGCATAATTCGATGGGAATATCTTGAATTTAGACATCAAAAATACAAACTTACACTTTTATATAAAATGACAAACCCTACCTTTCTTTCATATATCGATTCGACCAGCTGTTACTGATATTACTCAGTATAATGTAAGTAATGTAAAGAATTTCCAATTTCCAATTTGCACAAATTAGAAGAAATCTTTATTATGGTGGAATGAAATTTCAAATTCTTCAAGTCCGACTTAGAATAAACTGCAGCTCACTTTATCAATATTTATTTTTAAAAAATATAATCTAATAACCTTTTTGTAGATGTGGGTCTGTAGAAAGTACATTACCATTTCTTTCTTTACATGCATTTGCTACCAATGGTACGGTAGATAATACTGTGTAAATGCTCCATATACAAACACAAGTAAATACGTTGCTGCTGCTACCTTAATCGGCTGCATGCTTATCAGTTTAGATTTTAGTTTTTCATAATGCTGCAGCCATTTGATTGCCCTAAAAGTTGTACATATATTTGTAGCTATTGATTGCCTAATGTTTGGTTTATGTGGTTTACACATGGTTATGGGTTATGGTTATGGTTTATGTGGTTTACACATGGTTATGGGTTATGGTTATGGTTTATTTACACATGGTTATGGGTGGATTTTCTATGTCTTGTATATTTTACACAGTCTGCTTTTATTCTTGTATACTTAAAATCGGTATGAATGTAAGTGGTATCATAATGATATATTGACCAGCCATTATGTAAACCAAAATATTTTTACACTGCATTTAAGAGTAGAGAATATTATGTGCAAATAAACTGACTTCTCCGCATTCAATTCTTAATCAGAAATTATGAACTGGGCGGGGGGGGGGGGGATAGTTTAAGTGTGTATTGACAATGTTTATTTTGACACTTTAAAAAGCCATTAGCATTATAAAAAATAAATTTATGATCTAAAGTACCGTATGACTGAATT
Source organism: Megalonaias nervosa (assembly GCA_016617855.1). NCBI lineage: Eukaryota > Metazoa > Mollusca > Bivalvia > Unionida > Unionidae > Megalonaias > Megalonaias nervosa. Next base: position 35,597 of record JAECUM010016329.1, read on the forward strand.
AACTGTTATAGTATTGTTACAGTCGGCAAAATAACTTTAACGAGCGAATGTTTATTATTATGTACTGCAACTCTGACTTTAAAAAAATTGTCTGTGTCTATATCAATGTCCAAGATCAACGGATCCAACTGTTTCGATCCATCACACCATAAGGTAATTTAAACTCTATGTACTGTTACGTATCTTTAATTTGCACTGTTTGTAATTTTCTTTAAATTTTGTTTTCATCGTATGATATTGTAATGTAACATTATATTTTGGACTTAACCTTGTCCAAAATCAAGTTTATTTTCTACTTGACCCGAGTCATTGATTTTTTATTATTCTCTAAACAATACTACGTAGCTAAAATGTTCTCAATGACTATGGGTTTAATGTTGTTGTTGTTGTTGTTGTAGGGTTTAACGCCATTTTTCAGCACAAGATAGGCTATACATGGCGGCCAGTATAATTGGTGGAGGAAGAACCCTGGAAAACCCCGGGAAGAACCACCGACCCACGAGAAGCTACTGGCAGGCTTTCTCACGTACCCACGTTAGCCGAGCCTGAGACTCGAACTCACGCAGACAGTGGTGAGATGGCAGTGATCCGTAACGGTGAGCGCTTTAGACCACTCGGCCACTCGGGGCCCCAGGTTTAATGTTATTATCATCATTGATAGAAGTAAACATGTTCATTGGGCTCTGGGTCTAGGTTATTTGGGATTCCCTTTACGTACCTAATATCGTCCAGGTTTTATGTTGTACTTTTGGTAAGGGACTTTCTAATTATAACTAACACTTTATTTTGTTAACATTAAGAAGTTTAAAGAAAGTTATTTTCCATTAGGTACTAGTTTTATTGTTTTTTGTTTTAGAAATTGCTAATTGGGACCTGAGGACAAGAGGATTTATTTAATCTTGTCAGTTGAAAGATTATTCATTCATGCTCCAAGATCCAAGCAGAATCAAGTTACTGTTTTTGTACAGTATTTGATTTGGAATAATCCAAATTATTTCTTCTCTGGAAACATAAAACTACTTTGATAACATTCTTGGAAATAGAGACTAGAATTTATACTAAAATTTCAAATAAGGATTTCTTCTTATGCTGTATTATTGTGTTCCAACAAAAGACTTTTGGCACATCAACAATTTACAAGCCATCAAAGGCACATCAGCACCTTAAGCATTTGACTTAATTTGGACTTCCACTAACGTTTATTCAGAACTTCTATTATTATGACTTGTGTCTGTAATTCTAGCATTATTTTGGGATTTAATTCGCAATACCGTAAATTCTTTTTTCCATTTTCACTTTGTATTTTAGGAAAGAAAATAAATTATTTATTGAATTTTACAAAGCTTGTCGCTTTTTACTTTTTATGTTACTTATTTGAAGAGCATAGGCTCGTAATGATACTTTCTTTTATGATAAAACAACGCTTCCATATAAAATAAAAAAATTGGTATTTCCGATGCTGTTCAAAAATGTATCGACAAGTCAAAGAATTTACTGAAACGCACATGTTACTAATACGCATGCATTTCCGCGAGTTAGGAATGGCTGCAAACATCAGTTTTCCCCTATTTTTGCAAGTGATTCGCCATCGCCTCCACATCGATTCGTTCTCAAGGAGAGATTGTTCACCTTTAATCTAGCATTTTTCTTCCGTTTTATTTACTTTTTTCACATTTATATTGTTTCCTTTCTATGTCCTCAAGTTTCTATACAGTGTTCGACACATTTAAATTGACAATCTCTCCTTTTAACTTATTTTATTTATCCTCGTCTTTCTCCAATTCTTCTATCGTTCATCCTCATTTTTAAATGCCCAAGATAAATGCTAATGTTTAAGCAAGATATTGTAATAAATTTTGGGTAAGCGCATTTTGTTATAGCGCCCCGTTCAAGGAATACTTAGATTTTTTGTGATTACTTGTTTGATTATTGGAACTCAGTACAATGGAAATATTCCTTAGCCCGAAATAATTAGCCAATTACTAGGAGCAAACGTTTACTTTTAGTGAATTCATGTCAGAGCCGCACGAGTATCCCTGTCTTTCCATAGTCCCTATTAAAATCTAGTGGTGTACATTGATGATGTGACTGCAGTGGAAGTATTTACGGTAGGAGACCGGTAAATTATCCAATGGAACCAACAAGAAGGGACTCGGCAGATAGCGTTTAGGTCGCCATGATGGCAAATGTGATGCAGTTTTACTGGCGGAATGTAGCTCGAAACCATGAATTGACTGGCCTAAGCCGGCGTATTGAAAATAGTTCCCTGTGTTAGGGGATAGTTGTATAGTTTCTACGGCGTGAACTGCTGACGGTACGGAAAGTAGATGAAGAGAAATCATGCAGATGTGTGGTTGATAGACAATTGGAAAGTTGTGAGATCTGTGGTCTTGCATTTATTAGAGTAAAAATTATGTATTAAATGGACAAATCGGGCTTTCTAATTTACAACTAAAGTTGTATGGAAGTCTTTGGAAATTTGGAGTAAACTTGTGACTTCTAGCGGAATCGCGCCAGGATTTGACACCGCTCGGTCCAGCAAATACCCCTGTCTTGTTACAATATTATTCACTCTGACTATTCAATATTTTTGCCATTAAAACTTAATATCTTCCGCCTCATAGTCATCTATATTTACAAGTTTTGTATCATAAAAGGAGAAGATCATTAAAAACCATTGGCTTTCGTTCTAATCTTTTGCCTTCTATTTTGTATATCTTCTAATCTCAACTACAAATTTGGAAAATGAAATAGGTCTAAACGCAACACAAAGTATGTATACTTAAAAATACCCCTACCCTCCTTCCCCCCCCCCCCATTGAAATGTACTCAGTCACACTCGGGGTTATTTAAAATTTTCTGAGAAGATCGAGAAACTAATCTCTTTCATCTTTTACTTTCTCTTTCTCACACGCATACAGACATTTTATGATGCACATATACGTTTAGTGAATGTATAAAGCGTGTTTGATTTTGATAAATTTAAATATTGATTGCCTTATATGAAGAGTAAAAGGGACAGTGAATACGCGTGTCGCTGCGTATATCTCCACTCTACTTCTGTGACGCTAGACATTTTTATAAATTGATGTTCTTCTTTTTGACATAGTAAGACTAGTAATTAAATTATAAATGATTACATTTACTTATTACACCCCACCCACCACAGACCATTTCAATACAGCTCACGTGGAGTCATCGTCGTAACACCTTACTATTGTGCACCTGTTATTACAAACTTTGAACGTCGAAATGCCCCTTATAGTTAAGCACCAACCTCACTTTAAACCAGGCTATGGTTGAGACTAGAGAGAAACATTGTAAAAGTACACACATTCAATACTAATGAAGTGCCGTTAATCAATCCCCTCCCTCCAAAAAATAATCCAACAATGTTCCAAACTATATGCAGTACTAAGCAAACTTTTTTGGGCGATGATAATTCCTCTAAAACTGAATACCTGTTGAGCTTAAATACTCAAACAATTAGCGAGGTGAGTGAGAAACATAACAATGTACATCTAAAGAATTCTATAATTATTAATTTTTAAAACAATCATATCAACACATGTAGAATAAAGGGCCTTTATCAAGAAATCAGATTCATGCATCAAAACATAGCATTTCGAAATCTGGTTTATTACAATGAAAATCATTGATTTCTATTAAACTTTAAAAAATTCTCACCCGTGCCAAAATGTTGCATACGGCTGCTGACGCAATGAAATACGAGCTGTCATAACACAGGATGTTAAAATTTACTTTTGAGCTAGAGACAGGGATTGACAATTCCAATTTTGACCTACTAGTTAGTACATCAAGAATAATGCGGGGAAATTTGAATATATTTTCTTTCCTAAGGTAACAATTTGACTGTTTCGTGAAATTTCATTTCCTAAGCAATGATATTTAGTTGTCTAAGTAACTTGGATTGGCGAGTTGTCATTCCCTCTTCAAGTCTGCAGCAAAGTAGAATTCTACCGTAATCCTTATGCTTTTTTCAGCTACGATACCCAACCTCCCCCCTCCCCCCGTCACCACCAATTTCACGTATTCGTGTCTTTCGTGTCTTCAGCTACCATTCCCACCCTCCAGGGAGTGTATCCTACCAAAAGGACATTAAAATTCTGAAACCACTTTGTATATCTACATACCTTACTGTCCTTAACTACCAGATATCTAAAAATTTTACTCTCTCTCTCTCTCTCTCTCTCTCTCTCTCTCTCTCTCTCTCACACACACACACACACACACACACACACACACACACGCACACACACAATGTTAGAGTAGTTTTGCACCATTATACAAGCACACATCAAAGAACATAAACGCGGAAGAATCACATGCTCCTGCCATATTTATGTGGCTGCAATAGATGTTTGCACAAGTAAAAGAAAAAAACGAAAGCCATGAACGGAGCATCTTCGCTAGCCAAATGACAGAGATGAAAGCCAATCCGATTAAAACAAGATCTCCACTGTCCTACGTGACAGCTGATATCTGATGTTAATCAGATTGAGATAAAATCCGCAAGGGAATATTTTCGCTAACCAAGGTTCAGACATCCACTTGAATCCAGTCCATGTAGAACGAAGTGGATCGACAACCATGGGCTAGCAACTATGAGAGTGGAATAAAAAATAAAAGACTTACATTTATAAATTCAGCCTGAAATTGCACGGTATTATATTATGATCAGAACAAATCTTATAATTTCATTGATATTGAAGTTTAAGCTTGGGTCAGCTCAAAATTTATATCCCTTGTGAGTATATCACAACTAGTTTACCTCTTTTTACGTAAAAGCTTTAAGAATTTACTGAGTGTTCTGGACATAGAGGTTTAAATAGTGTGCGATCGTTCATAACTGTGAAGCAGCAGCTTTAAAGGATTTGGAAGTTGCCATGCGTAAAAGACTGAAAGACTAAATATGAAATATTTGTCAAAAGTGCACACAATAAAAATTATACTTACTAAAATAAATAAATACACAGTATATTAACTCACATATCACTAATACTAATATATTTATATAGTGTATCTACTCACATTCAAAGTGTCTTCATGCACGTTTGAATGTTTCTTTAATGCTTTATTTGATATTAGTCAATAACACCACAATAATTTTTTTCTATTCTGCTGTAGACACTTAAAACTGATAAATCACGCTTCATCCTCTGCTTAATATTTACACACATTCCAATTTTTCTCGATGAACCTTAAGTTTTCTTTTTCAACCGATTTAGACACTTGACATTTAATAAAGTCATGCTTTATCCAGCTGCTTAATTTGGGGTGTTTGTTAAATCTGATATCAGGAAAAATTTTGTTGGATGATACAGACTAGGAAGTGGGAGCTGATAATGTATACCTTCCTCACGTAGACACCTATCCAAGGGTAAAACCAGACTTTACCTGTACGGCCGAAAGGTGATATCAAGAACAACAATCTATTTGCAGGTTAATCCTGCCTACATTCACCGTATTCCTTTGTCTCCACACCCATACATATATGTGAAACATAAAATGGCATTTTTTTTTTTTTTAAAATGTGGAGGAGTTACAAGCTACAAAGCGCTATTGTTGAGATACTTTTCCACATCTCAAAAGGGAGGATAAAAGTCTACGGGAAAATGGCACATTTACATAGCAACATTGCATCACAGCTATTATTCCTTCACCCCCCACCTCACCCCTCCCACAGAGTGGATCAATGTCTACCGGGATTGTGCACATTTTTAAATACTAACACTGTATTACAGCTGTGAAGTTTGAAGCTTTGATTTCTGTGCCCTAAAGAATACAGGATCGGTTGTGCAGCATGACAAATAATGTCAAAAATAGATCAGTGAGACACGGTTTACTGTTTAAAGCTAGGAAATTGACTTACTAGATTAAGCGAAGATGAGCGACTGAATCAGAGTAATTCTTCGTAAAATTGCAAACTAATAGCTTTTGCTCTTGTAAGATTTGTACGTGTTAATCCACGCTAGTTAATGTGAAGTGTAAAAATATAGATCACAGTTAGAAAATTTCTAAACGTACAAAAATTATTTACCACTTTAATATGTAGGCAGGTAAAGTGTCACAGTGACAGTGTATAACAGTGACAGTGTATAACAGTGCAGAGCAGAATGAATTATTCATCTGTATGATGACAAATCGTTCCAACTACTACTGTACAT